>CM037867.1:29239619-29544383 GCA_021292105.1 Anadara kagoshimensis | reverse complement strand
CCGAAATTCTTGTTTGTCTGAGCAAATTCTTCAAACTATGAAGCACTATTTCACAAAACTTTGTGCAAAGCATCAAAATTATTAGGCGATGCGCATATCGTTAACCTGAGTTGTTTTGCTCACTTTCCTGGGAGTTATTGCCCTTTGAACATATGTGAAGTCACAAAAAAAGAACCTGCTCGTGGAGGACCATAATTGACTGAATTTGGTTTTAATTTCAGATCAAAAGAAATGTTTGAGTACATCATATACCTGGTAACCTTATGTGTGACTGCATATATAGTACACCGAGATTGTAAGTATCTAAATGTATAGTGCATCAAATTGACTTGGCCGTTTAACCTATTCACACAGATGTATCCATTGTGTGATTTAGGGGCTATATAAAGTTGATATATAAAGACAGGTGATAGTTATACTGGGTGCCGGGTATTATGTACTTGGAGAAATCCAGTTACTTTTGACAAGACAACTGACAAATTATGACTTGTCCTATTGGGATTCAAACCAAGACGATGAAATGAGCTGTAACCGCGCTTCAGATTATTCATACATTGATTTCGGCCAGCCCTACTCCCCATTTTTTCACCCCAGCAAGAACAACAATATCGACGGTCGATGTTGTTGTTCTTGTTTGGGAGATAAAATTTATTTGGCCTTAAAATGTTCCCAATGCGATAGTAAATTAAAATATTCAGGCATTGAGGTATTTAGGAATTTTGCGCTAGTTCAAATTATAATCATGTGTGTATTATGTATGATTGATTGAAGGCGGTTTTACGTTTCAGTCGAGAATATTTCACTTATATCGAGACGTCACCAGCTCTACATATAGGTGAAATGGCATCAATTTTGATATTTGCAGTGCGCTCAGAACAATGTGGATTCTTTAACTCGCCGTGACATGTACATGTATTGGTTTTTAAGGTCTCTTCCGAAGGGACCTGTGATTTTTATTTCTAAATGCCGAGTGATTTGCTAAAGAACAGTCACTACCTGTTTTCAAGTCTTAATCAAAACTGACCGGGGTTCAACCCACGATCTCCCCGAAACGAACACTCTACCAATTGAGCTACTGTACATGGTTTGGCGGTCAAAGCATTGAATTTGAATTTTTATCAATTTTTCAGGCGTTGTTAATGTCAAACGGGATAAAACAAAAATCATAGATAACGAGTCAGAGTGTAAACCAACACGGAATAGAAAAAGTGTTCGGACTATACCGGATGATGAAGCATATGGATTACGTGTCAGTAGCACAGTAGCAGGTAGACCAATAGCACCAGAATACCCACAATTCCCAGTGCCTTTCCCGCAAAATCCCAGTCCACCAAAAGAAGATATATGTTTCAAATAAATATTATTCTGAAATTTCAATTGATCTTTTTTCAGAATTTTCTGGAAATATATTTAAAACTGTATATAACATTTTTGATAATAGTAAAATCATCAAAGAAACAATAACACAATAAAACTCATGGCACAACAAAACAACAATACACGACAAAACAAAGTATAAAATCACAGAACGCAACACAACACACCATGACACACAAAGCAACATGACATACAAAACAAAACAACAAATCACATAACGCAACATAACACAACACACCATGACACACAACAAACAACAAAACAAAGAACGCAACATACATAACACGACATGACATGCAACACAACATGACACACAAAACAAAAAATCAAATAACGAAACATGCATGACATAACACATGACACGCAATACAGCATGACACACAAAACAAAAAATCAAATAACGAAACATACATAACACAACACAACATGACAAACAACACAACATGACACACAAAGCAAAACTAAAAATCAAATAACGAAACATACATAACACAACACAACATGAAATAACACAACACAATATAACATAATACAACACAAGATGACACGCAACACAACATGACACACAAAACAAAACAAAAATTAAATGACGAAACATACATAACACAACACAACATGACACGCAACACATGACACGTAACACAACATGAAATAACACAACACAACAGGACATACATAACATGACATAACACAACAAAACATGACACGCAATACAGCATGACACGCAACACAACATGACACGCAAAACAACAAAACACGCAACACAACATGACGCACAATACAACATGACACACAAAACAAATCACAGAACGCAACATACATAACACAACATCAAATGACACAACACAACATGACAACACAACACAAAATTACATAACACAACACATGACACGCAACACAACATGGCACACAAAACAAAACAACAAATGAAATAACGAAACATACATAACACAACACAACATGACACACAGCATGACACACAAAACAAAATAACAAATCACAGAACGCAACATACATAACACAACACAACAAATGACACAACACAACATGACAACACAACACAAAATTACACAACATGACACGCAACACAACATGGCGCATTAAACAAAATAACAACTGAAATAACGAAACATACAACACAACACAACAGGACACAGCGGACCACAAAACAAAATAACAAATACAGAACGCAACATTCATACACACAACACATCATCAAATGACACAACACAACATGACAACACAACACAAATTACATAACACAACACAACATGACACGCAACACAATTGCAACATTTGGTGAAATTTCAAGAACCTAGAGGGGTAGAACGGGTCTTACGAGAGCTCAGAAGGACCATACCCCCTTTTGATATGTGATTTCGTAAGGATCTGCTACGTTTGAAGTGGCGTACACAAAGAAATGCGTTTCCCCATCTAGGGCTTTTAACCACGGGTAGATCTATCCAATTGCAACATTTGGTGAAAATTTCAAGAACCTAGAGGGGTAAAACGGGTCTTACGAGAGCTCAGAAGGACCATACCCCCCTTTTGATATGTGATTTCGTAAGGATCTGCTACGTTTGAAGTGGCGTACAAAGAAATGTCGTTTCCCCATCTAGGGCTTTTAACCACGGGTAGATCTATCCAATTGCAACATTTGGTGAAAATTTCAAGAACCCTAGAGGGGTAGAACGGGTCTTACGAGAGCTCAGAAGGACCATACCCCCTTTTGATATGTGATTTCGTAAGGATCTGCTACGTTTGAAGTGGCGTACACAAAGAAAATGCGTTTCCCCATCTAGGGCTTTTAACCACGGGTAGATCTATCCAATTGCAACATTTGGTGAAAATTTCAAGAACCTAGAGGGGTAGAACGGGTCTTACGAGAGCTCAGAAGGACCATACCCCCTTTTGATATGTGATTTCGTAAGGATCTGCTACGTTTGAAGTGGCGTACACAAAGAAAATGCGTTTCCCCATCTAGGGCTTTTTAACCACGGGTAGATCTATCCAATTGCAACATTTGGTGAAAATTTCAAGAACCCTAGAGGGGTAGAAGCGGTCTTACGAGAGCTCAGAAGGACCATACCCCCCTTTTGATATGTGATTTCGTAAGGATCTGCTACGTTTGAAGTGGCGTACACAAAGAAAATGCGTTTCCCCATCTAGGGCTTTTAACCACGGGTAGATCTATCCAATTGCAACATTTGGTGAAAATTTCAAGAACCTAGAGGGGTAGAACGGGTCTTACGAGAGCTCAGAAGGACCATACCCCCCTTTTGATATGTGATTTCGTAGGATCTGCTACGTTTGAAGTGGCGTACACAAAGAAAATGCGTTTCCCCATCTAGGGCTTTTAACCACGGGTAGATCTATCCAATTGCAACATTTGGTGAAAATTTCAAGAACCCTAGAGGGGTAGAACGGGGTCTTACGAGAGCTCAGAAGGACCATACCCCCCTTTTGATATGTGATTTCGTAAGGATCTGCTACGTTTGAAGTGGCGTACACAAAGAAAATGCGTTTCCCCATCTAGGGTTTTAACCAAGGGTAGATCTATCCAATTGCAACATTTGGTGAAAATTTCAAGAACCCTAGAGGGTAGAACGGGTCTTACGAGAGCTCAGAAGGACCATACCCCCTTTTGATATGTGATTTCGTAAGGATCTGCTACGTTTTGAAGTGGCGTACACAAAGAAAATGCGTTTCCCCATCTAGGGCTTTTAACCACGGGTAGATCTATCCAATTGCAACATTTGGTGAAAATTTCAAGAACCCTAGAGGGGTAGAACGGGTCTTACGAGAGCTCAGAAGACCATACCCCCCTTTTGATATGTGATTTCGTAGGATCTGCTACGTTTGAAGTGGCGTACACAAAGAAAATGCGTTTCCCCATCTAGAGCTTTTAACCACGGGTAGATCTATCCAATTGCAACATTGGTGAAAATTTCAAGAACCCTAGAGGGGTAGAACGGGTCTTACGAGAGCTCAGAAGGACCATACCCCCCTTTTGATATGTGATTTCGTAAGGATCTGCTACGTTGAAGTGGCGTACACAAGAAATGCGTTTCCCCATCTAGGGCTTTTAACCACGGGTAGATCTATCCAATTGCAACATTTGGTGAAAATTTCAAGAACCCTAGAGGGGTAGAACGGGTCTTACGAGAGCTCAGAAGGACCATACCCCCTTTTGATATGTGATTTCGTAAGGATCTGCTACGTTTGAAGTGGCGTACACAAAGAAAATGCGTTTCCCCATCTAGGGCTTTTAACCACGGGTAGATCTATCCAATTGCAACATTTGGTGAAAATTTCAAGAACCCTAGAGGGGTAGAACGGGTCTTACGAGAGCTCAGAAGGACCATACCCCCCTTTTGATATGTGATTTCGTAAGGATCTGCTACGTTTGAAGTGGCGTACACAAAGAAAATGCGTTTCCCCATCTAGGGCTTTTAACCACGGGTAGATCTATCCAATTGCAACATTTGGTGAAAATTTCAGAACCCTAGAGGGGTAGAACGGGTCTTACGAGAGCTCAGAAGGACCATACCCCCCTTTTGATATGTGATTTCGTAAGGATCTGCTACGTTTGAAGTGGCGTACACAAAGAAAATGCGTTTCCCCATCTAGGGCTTTTAACCACGGGTAGATCTATCCAATTGCAACATTTGGTGAAAATTTCAAGAACCCTAGAGGGGTAGAACGGGTCTTACGAGAGCTCAGAAGGACCATACCCCCCTTTTGATATGTGATTTCGTAAGGATCTGCTACGTTTGAAGTGGCGTACACAAAGAAAATGCGTTTCCCCATCTAGGGCTTTTAACCACGGGTAGATCTATCCAATTGCAACATTTGGTGAAAATTTCAAGAACCCTAGAGGGGTAGAACGGGTCTTACGAGAGCTCAGAAGGACCATACCCCCCTTTTGATATGTGATTTCGTAAGGATCTGCTACGTTTGAAGTGGCGTACACAAAGAAAATGCGTTTCCCCATCTAGGGCTTTTAACCACGGGTAGATCTATCCAATTGCAACATTTGGTGAAAATTTCAAGAACCCTAGAGGGGTAGAACGGGTCTTACGAGAGCTCAGAAGGACCATACCCCCTTTTGATATGTGATTTCGTAAGGATCTGCTACGTTTGAAGTGGCGTACACAAAGAAAATGCGTTTCCCCATCTAGGGCTTTTAACCACGGGTAGATCTATCCAATTGCAACATTTGGTGAAAATTTCAAGAACCCTAGAGGGGTAGAACAGTCTTACGAGAGCTCAGAAGGACCATACCCCCCTTTTGATATGTGATTTCGTAAGGATCTGCTACGTTTGAAGTGGCGTACACAAAGAAAATGCGTTTCCCCATCTAGGGCTTTTAACCACGGGTAGATCTATCCAATTGCAACATTTGGTGAAAATTTCAAGAACCCTAGAGGGGTAGAACGGGTCTTACGAGAGCTCAGAAGGACCATACCCCCTTTTGATATGTGATTTCGTAAGGATCTGCTACGTTTGAAGTGGCGTACACAAAGAAATGCGTTTCCCCATCTAGGGCTTTTAACCACGGGTAGATCTATCCAATTGCAACATTTGGTGAAAATTTCAAGAACCCTAGAGGGGTAGAACGGGTCTTACGAGAGCTCAGAAGGACCATACCCCCTTTTGATATGTGATTTCGTAAGGATCTGCTACGTTTGAAGTGGCGTACACAAAGAAAATGCGTTTCCCCATCTAGGGCTTTTAACCACGGGTAGATCTATCCAATTGCAACATTTGGTGAAAATTTCAAGAACCCTAGAGGGGTAGAACGGGTCTTACGAGAGCTCAGAAGGACCATACCCCCTTTTGATATGTGATTTCGTAAGGATCTGCTACGTTTGAAGTGGCGTACACAAAGAAAATGCGTTTCCCCATCTAGGGCTTTTAACCACGGGTAGATCTATCCAATTGCAACATTTGGTGAAAATTTCAAGAACCCTAGAGGGGTAGAACGGGTCTTACGAGAGCTCAGAAGGACCATACCCCCCTTTTGATATGTGATTTCGTAAGGATCTGCTACGTTTGAAGTGGCGTACACAAAGAAAATGCGTTTCCCATCTAGGGCTTTTAACCACGGGTAGATCTATCCAATTGCAACATTTGGTGAAAATTTCAAGAACCCTAGAGGGGTAGAACGGGTCTTACGAGAGCTCAGAAGGACCATACCCCCCTTTTGATATGTGATTTCGTAAGGATCTGCTACGTTTGAAGTGGCGTACACAAAGAAAATGCGTTTCCCCATCTAGGGCTTTTAACCACGGGTAGATCTATCCAATTGCAACATTTGGTGAAAATTTCAAGAACCCTAGAGGGGTAGAACGGGTCTTACGAGAGCTCAGAAGGACCATACCCCCCTTTTGATATGTGATTTCGTAGGATCTGCTACGTTTGAAGTGGCGTACACAAAGAAAATGCGTTTCCCCATCTAGGGCTTTTAACCACGGGTAGATCTATCCAATTGCAACATTTGGTGAAAATTTCAAGAACCCTAGAGGGGTAGAACGGGTCTTACGAGAGCTCAGAAGGACCATACCCCCCTTTTGATATGTGATTTCGTAAGGATCTGCTACGTTTGAAGTGGCGTACACAAAGAAAATGCGTTTCCCCATCTAGGGCTTTTAACCACGGGTAGATCTATCCAATTGCAACATTTGGTGAAAATTTCAAGAACCCTAGAGGGGTAGAACGGGTCTTACGAGAGCTCAGAAGGACCATACCCCTTTTGATATGTGATTTCGTAAGGATCTGCTACGTTTGAAGTGGCGTACACAAAGAAAATGCGTTTCCCCATCTAGGGCTTTTAACCACGGGTAGATCTATCCAATTGCAACATTTGGTGAAAATTTCAAGAACCCTAGAGGGGTAGAAACGGGTCTTACGAGAGCTCAGAAGGACCATACCCCTTTTGATATGTGATTTCGTAAGGATCTGCTACGTTTGAAGTGGCGTACACAAAGAAAATGCGTTTCCCCATCTAGGGCTTTTAACCACGGGTAGATCTATCCAATTGCAACATTTGGTGAAAATTTCAAGAACCTAGAGGGGTAGAACGGGTCTTACGAGAGCTCAGAAGGACCATACCCCCCTTTTGATATGTGATTTCGTAAGGATCTGCTACGTTTGAAGTGGCGTACACAAAGAAAATGCGTTTCCCCATCTAGGGCTTTTAACCACGGGTAGATCTATCCAATTGCAACATTTGGTGAAAATTTCAAGAACCCTAGAGGGGTAGAACGGGTCTTACGAGAGCTCAGAAGGACCATACCCCCTTTTGATATGTGATTTCGTAAGGATCTGCTACGTTTGAAGTGGCGTACACAAAGAAAATGCGTTTCCCCATCTAGGGCTTTTAACCACGGGTAGATCTATCCAATTGCAACATTTGGTGAAATTTCAAGAACCCTAGAGGGGTAAAACGGGTCTTACGAGAGCTCAGAAGGACCATACCCCCCTTTTGATATGTGATTTCGTAAGGATCTGCTACGTTTGAAGTGGCGTACACAAAGAAAATGCGTTTCCCCATCTAGGGCTTTTAACCACGGGTAGATCTATCCAATTGCAACATTTGGTGAAAATTTCAAGAACCCTAGAGGGGTAGAACGGGTCTTACGAGAGCTCAGAAGGACCATACCCCCCTTTTGATATGTGATTTCGTAAGGATCTGCTACGTTTGAAGTGGCGTACACAAAGAAAATGCGTTTCCCCATCTAGGGCTTTTAACCACGGGTAGATCTATCCAATTGCAACATTTGGTGAAAATTTCAAGAACCCTAGAGGGGTAGAACGGGTCTTACGAGAGCTCAGAAGGACCATACCCCCCTTTTGATATGTGATTTCGTAAGGATCTGCTACGTTTGAAGTGGCGTACACAAAGAAAATGCGTTTCCCCATCTAGGGCTTTTAACCACGGGTAGATCTATCCAATTGCAACATTTGGTGAAAATTTCAAGAACCCTAGAGGGGTAGAACGGGTCTTACGAGAGCTCAGAAGGACCATACCCCTTTTGATATGTGATTTCGTAAGGATCTGCTACGTTTGAAGTGGCGTACACAAAGAAAATGCGTTTCCCCATCTAGGGCTTTTAACCACGGGTAGATCTATCCAATTGCAACATTTGGTGAAAATTTCAAGAACCCTAGAGGGGTAGAACGGGTCTTACGAGAGCTCAGAAGGACCATACCCCCCTTTTGATATGTGATTTCGTAAGGATCTGCTACGTTTGAAGTGGCGTACACAAAGAAAATGCGTTTCCCCATCTAGGGCTTTTAACCACGGGTAGATCTATCCAATTGCAACATTTGGTGAAAATTTCAAGAACCCTAGAGGGGTAGAACGGGTCTTACGAGAGCTCAGAAGGACCATACCCCCCTTTTGATATGTGATTTCGTAAGGATCTGCTACGTTTGAAGTGGCGTACACAAAGAAAATGCGTTTCCCCATCTAGGCTTTTAACCACGGGTAGATCTATCCAATTGCAACATTTGGTGAAAATTTCAAGAACCCTAGAGGGGTAGAACGGGTCTTACGAGAGCTCAGAAGGACCATACCCCTTTTGATATGTGATTTCGTAAGGATCTGCTACGTTTGAAGTGGCGTACACAAAGAAAATGCGTTTCCCCATCTAGGGCTTTTAACCACGGGTAGATCTATCCAATTGCAACATTTGGTGAAAATTTCAAGAACCCTAGAGGGGTAGAACGGGTCTTACGAGAGCTCAGAAGGACCATACCCCCTTTTGATATGTGATTTCGTAAGGATCTGCTACGTTTGAAGTGGCGTACACAAAGAAAATGCGTTTCCCCATCTAGGGCTTTTAACCACGGGTAGATCTATCCAATTGCAACATTTGGTGAAAATTTCAAGAACCCTAGAGGGGTAGAACGGGTCTTACGAGAGCTCAGAAGGACCATACCCCCTTTTGATATGTGATTTCGTAAGGATCTGCTACGTTTGAAGTGGCGTACACAAAGAAAATGCGTTTCCCCATCTAGGGCTTTTAACCACGGGTAGATCTATCCAATTGCAACATTTGGTGAAAATTTCAAGAACCCTAGAGGGGTAGTAGAACGGGTCTTACGAGAGCTCAGAAGGACCATACCCCCTTTTGATATGTGATTTCGTAAGGATCTGCTACGTTTGAAGTGGCGTACACAAAGAAAATGCGTTTCCCCATCTAGGGCTTTTAACCACGGGTAGATCTATCCAATTGCAACATTTGGTGAAAATTTCAAGAACCCTAGAGGGGTAGAACGGGTCTTACGAGAGCTCAGAAGGACCATACCCCCCTTTGATATGTGATTTCGTAAGGATCTGCTACGTTTGAAGTGGCGTACACAAAGAAAATGCGTTTCCCCATCTAGGGCTTTTAACCACGGGTAGATCTATCCAATTGCAACATTTGGTGAAAATTTCAAGAACCCTAGAGGGGTAGAACGGGTCTTACGAGAGCTCAGAAGGACCATACCCCCTTTTGATATGTGATTTCGTAAGGATCTGCTACGTTTGAAGTGGCGTACACAAAGAAAATGCGTTTCCCCATCTAGGGCTTTTAACCACGGGTAGATCTATCCAATTGCAACATTTGGTGAAAATTTCAAGAACCCTAGAGGGGTTAGAACGGGTCTTACGAGAGCTCAGAAGGACCATACCCCCCTTTTGATATGTGATTTCGTAAGGATCTGCTACGTTGAAGTGGCGTACACAAAGAAAATGCGTTTCCCCATCTAGGGCTTTTAACCACGGGTAGATCTATCCAATTGCAACATTTGGTGAAAATTTCAAGAACCCTAGAGGGGTAAAACGGGTCTTACGAGAGCTCAGAAGGACCATACCCCCCTTTTGATATGTGATTTCGTAAGGATCTGCTACGTTTGAAGTGGCGTACACAAAGAAAATGCGTTTCCCCATCTAGGGCTTTTAACCACGGGTAGATCTATCCAATTGCAACATTTGGTGAAAATTTCAAGAACCCTAGAGGGCTAGAACGGGTCTTACGAGAGCTCAGAAGGACCATACCCCCTTTTGATATGTGATTTCGTAAGGATCTGCTACGTTTGAAGTGGCGTACACAAAGAAAATGCGTTTCCCCATCTAGGGCTTTTAACCACGGGTAGATCTATCCAATTGCAACATTTGGTGAAAATTTCAAGAACCCTAGAGGGGTAGAACGGGTCTTACGAGAGCTCAGAAGGACCATACCCCCCTTTTGATATGTGATTTCGTAAGGATCTGCTACGTTTGAAGTGGCGTACACAAAGAAAATGCGTTTCCCCATCTAGGGCTTTTAACCACGGGTAGATCTATCCAATTGCAACATTTGGTGAAAATTTCAAGAACCCTAGAGGGGGTAGAACGGGTCTTACGAGAGCTCAGAAGGACCATACCCCTTTTGATATGTGATTTCGTAAGGATCTGCTACGTTTGAAGTGGCGTACACAAAGAAAATGCGTTTCCCCATCTAGGGCTTTTAACCACGGGTAGATCTATCCAATTGCAACATTTGGTGAAAATTTCAAGAACCCTAGAGGGGTAGAACGGGTCTTACGAGAGCTCAGAAGGACCATACCCCCTTTTGATATGTGATTTCGTAAGGATCTGCTACGTTTGAAGTGGCGTACACAAAGAAAATGCGTTTCCCCATCTAGGGCTTTTAACCACGGGTAGATCTATCCAATTGCAACATTTGGTGAAAATTTCAAGAACCCTAGAGGGTAGAACGGGTCTTACGAGAGCTCAGAAGGACCATACCCCCCTTTTGATATGTGATTTCGTAAGGATCTGCTACGTTTGAAGTGGCGTACACAAAGAAAATGCGTTTCCCCATCTAGGGCTTTTAACCACGGGTAGATCTATCCAATTGCAACATTTGGTGAAAATTTCAAGAACCCTAGAGGGGTAGAACGGGTCTTATACACTGGGCGAAATAACACCTTTTAGACACCTTTTGTCATTGCCAACAGGTATACAAAAGTTCAGCCCTTTATCAAGACAATCTTTTATATACCTTTTGTTTGTCAAAAGGTTACCTTTCATATTTTGAATTGTACGAAAGATTCAAAAGGTAATGTTTCATCTTTTGGTCATAGTCAAAAGGTAATATTTCATTATCTTTCGGATAGTGTCAAAATATAACATTTTCTTTTTCCAACTTTTGTTTAAACTTCAATGGAAAACCTTTTATATATTTTGATTCACATGAAATTGTCATATTTCCATCCTTTTCTGTGTTCTATACAACACAAAATGTCATATTTCGACATCTCTCATACCTTTCATACAAACAAAATGTCATATTTCGACATCTTTGCATACCTTTCATACAACACAAAATGTCATATTTCGACATCTTTCATACAACACAAAATATCATATTTCGACACCTATGCATACCTTTCATACAACACAAAATGTCATATTTCGACATCTTTCATACAACACAAAATATCATATATCGACACCTTTGCATACCTTTCATACAACATAAAATGTCATATTTCGACATCTTTCATACAACACAAAATATCATATATCGACACCTTTGCATACCTTTCATACAACACAAAATGTCATATTTCGACATCTTTCATACAACACAAAATATATATCGACACCTTTGCATACCTTTCATACAACACAAAATATCATATTTCGACACCTATGCATACCTTTCATACAACACAAAATGTCATATTTCGACATCTTTCATACAACACAAAATATCATATATCGACACCTTTGCATACACTTCATACAACTCAAAATATCATATTTCGACACCTATGCATACCTTTCATACAACACAAAATATCATATTTAGACACCTTTGCATACCTTTCATACAACACAAAATATCATATTTCGACACCTATGCATACCTTTCAAACAACATAAAATGTCATATTTCGACATCTTTCATACAACACAAAATATCATATTTCGACACCTATGCATACCTTTCATACAACACAAAATGTCATATTTCGACATCTTTCATACAACACAAAATACCATATATCGACACCTTTGCATACCTTTCATACAACATAAAATGTCATATTTCGACATCTTTCATACAACACAAAATATCATATTTCGACATCTTTGCATACCTTTCATACAACATAAAATGTCATATTTCGACATCTTTCATACAACATAAAATGTCATATTTCGACATCTTTCATACAACACAAAATATCATATTTCGACACCTATGCATACCTTTCATACAACATAAAATATCATATTTCGACACATTTGCATACCTTTCATACAACACAAAATGTCATATTTCGACACTTCGAATTGTTATATCTGTGATACAACACAAAATGTCATCTGTTTAAAATCAACTTAATCGTCATGTATCGGATTTTCATAATTTGACATTTTTTAACATTGCACATCAAAAACGTTATTATTATTATTTTTTTATACATCTTTCTCTCTTTTATTTCAACAAGAAATGCGACATTTGATATATTTTATACGGGGGCCGCGGTGTGTGGTTAAAAACACCAGTCTACAAGTTAAATTCTGTTACTATTGTGGGTTGTGGGTTCGATCCCCTGTCAGACTAGATGTGATTGTTTCTTACTAGTTTACCGATGGCTCTGTAATGTAAAATCGAGATATTCTATATCAACGAACTAGCACCATTAGTGCTTAAATGAAGGCAGACAGCAAACATACACATTCACATTCACACACCGCGTAAAGTTTTTAAGTTTGATCTATAGAGATGTTCTTCTGATTTATTCTGATAATATTCTTATTTTTATCTTATTACTTTTTAAGGGGACAATTGGCTCATTTAGTTTTTAAATATCAATCCAATTTTTTTCTGCCACACAATCATTTTCCCATTGTTCTCTCATTGAGTTTACAATATTTAGATCGCTTTTTATTTGTTCGATAATGATAAAATTTAAATCAATTTAAGAACAACAGGTTCTAAATATCACAAAACATTTGGATAAATGAAAAATCTCGAGTCTTATATATATGTTCAGACAGAGCGACATGCAGATAGACATTCAGGTAAATACTGTTACAAAATTGGGTGCAGCAACGTTAAAAACGTTAAAAAAAATTCGTTGCAATGTCAGGGAAGTAACCCAAGCTCCAGTTTCAAAAGCATTCCTTAACTAAGATTTTCCTTAACTTGTATTTTGTAAATTTCGCATCTTTATAATTCTGTTAATTTTCGGAAAGTTAAGGTATCATATTGAAGATCACTTCAAGCCTATAACATTTTTATTCGATTTTAGCCATAAATGCAAAAAAATTGTCGAAATTTGTTAACTTTCAAATTACAGAATGTGAAACTGGAGCTATTTCATGTGAGATATAAGTATTGTACATTGGTTTGAAGACTTTGAAGATATTGACAAATAGGTTTTTGAAAAGTTACAGACGGATGTGCAATTCACCATATCCGTTTGCTGTGCATTAGGTGCAATATTAAAATTCTAAATTTGAGTATATAGGACAGTATTAAATTGGTAAAAACAGGGAAATTTCAAATTTTAGTTAATACGATATACACTATACACGTGTTTTTTTTTCAAATTGCATTACAATGCATACTACCAATAAAAATAAATCAATTTCCTGTCTTTTTATCCAACAGATGGCTTATTTGAATGAACAGGTAGTTAAATGGTATTAACTCCAGTAGGGTCATTTGAGAGTGTGGTATAATTTGGTTAGATGACATAAGAAATTTTAGTGTTTAGCTATAGCCCCACCCCCTTCTTAGCCTTGTTAATAATAATAGTATTTAGCCTTGTTACTATGAGGTATTACACATGTAGGATATATTTGCGGTGGTCGTTTCTGTGCTAACTTTAACAACACAAGAAAAAAAACCTCATTTGTAGATCAGTTCAATAAAATGTTAACGCTATGTAGACAAAAACATAAAAATCATTTATAAAAATATATTAAAAAATTAAAAATGAATTTGGTACTACATATTTGTTTACTGGTTGAAGAGGCCAGGTTCCGGTTTCACAATCATTTCTCGGCTAAAAATTTTCTTAACTTAATTTTTTGCAAATCGCAAATCTTTATAATTATATTAATTTCATAGATATTCAGGAGTTTAAGGTGCCGTGTTTAAGATCAATTCTAGACTGAAACATTTGCATTAGTTTTGAAATTTTATTTTATCAAAAGTTCTAAAAAGAAATTACCAAAATTTGCTTAATTCAAGATAAAGAATATCTTAGCTAAGGAATGATTGTGAAACTGGGACCAGAGCTATCGATTGTTTCAAAAACAGTATAATGATTTAATTATTTACTGTTGCCGTTACTAATATTGGGTGTCAAATATAAGAAGTCTTATATTTGATCTAGGTTTCCCTAATTTATGGTATAACCAGTTTTATATTTCTATTGACTATAAAATGTTAAGACAACGGTTACATGACCAATATCTACAGCAGTGGTATAATTCCATTAATACTATATCTAAGCTTACATTTTATAAAATCTACAAAGAGACCTGCAGTTTGAATCTTACTTAGATTGTTTAAACAAGCATTTTTCAAACTTATTGTCGAAATTAAGATGTGGTAGTCTCAAGTTATGTGTAGAGACTGGATACTCTAATACACCTCGTCATTTAAGAATCTGTCAGTGTTGTAGAATGCGTGTAGTAGAGGACGAATACCACTTTGTTCTGGTATGTCCAGCATATAGGCAAATAAGGTTAAAATTTTTACCATCTTATTATAATCACTGGCCAAATATTCACAAATTCTGTAATTATTAGCAATCAGTCTAAAACTTTATTATTAAAACTTGCTAAATATTTATATAATGCTTGGATTGCAAGAAATCATTTCTTGATATCAGCTAATACTTTTATTATGATATTATTATTATTAATTTCATTATTATTATTATTATTATTATTATTATTATTATTATTATTATTATTATTATGTTCAATATAGATACTGTATTTCCTGCCAGCCATCAAGTATTATTATATAATATTGCTATGTGGCTACAAGCCTGTATAAATGCAATGCCAATAAAGATTATTATTATTATTATTAATATAATTTAGGCAAATTAGCGATTATAACAAATTATTTTATATTTATTTTTCTTTGAGTTGATCCGAGTAATGGTGTTTAACGTCTCAGTGAAGAATATTTCACTTATATCAAGACATCGCCAGCTATAGGTCATTGTGCAGAAATTTTGCCTTGTGCGTTGCGCTGATGCAATATATAGCAGTTTGTTTTTATCATGCCACGCCTACCGTGACACGGGACCTTGTTTATCCGAAAAAAAAACAATGACTTTCATTTTGGAATGCCGAGTGCTTGGCGAAAGAACAGTGACTACCCACTTTCAATTCTTGGGCCAGACCTGGTCGGTGTTCGAACCCACGACCTGCCACTCACGGACGGAGCGAGCACTCTACCAACTAAGCTACTGCAGTTACAAGTTATTGTTTTTCTTTGATAGCTATTATAAGTGGTTTGGTCCTGATATAAGTACTTATGTATATGATGATCTATGTTGCATTCTATTTGAATGTACAGTGCGGGTCTGTCGAACGTTTGACACTAAGCCAACAAAATAATGATTAATGAATCGGCAATTGATTGATTGGTTAATTGAATGGGGCTTTACATCCCAGTTAAGAAAAGCTATTACATCGAGAGATCACTTGCTATAGGTAAAGTATTATTTTTTACCTTTGAAGTCCGTTCAGGGGAATGTGCAGGGAGGGTTTGGTACCAGTATATAGACTGAGTGATCTCTGATCACAGTTTTTGACATTAATTACTGACCAAATGTCCAACGACTGCAAAAATCGCCGTAAGTGCGCATTAGTACAAAGCAGATTTTAAACACTCGCCGAACCCAGCACCACATGAATGTATGTGTGTTGAGATTGATAGTTGGGATTAATAAAAAACTCGTTTTTTTCACGAATAACTGAATAATTGTTGATGAGACATAAAACCCACTCAATTAACTATTTCTTATAGTGTCAACATAGATTGAGGGTAGTATCAGTTTGTGTTTTTAACATAAGATGTGAAACTCGAATTGTTATATAATAAATGACAAACAACTGGAAATATGCATGGTGAAAACATGCAATGACCAAGTTCGTATCCATTTTTAACGAATTAACACCGGCCATATAATTGTGTCAGTCCAACACCCCAATACAGACCAATGTTTAAATTGTTTGGCAGGGATATTTATATTTCAATAAGCTGGAATACAACTTGTACTGATGTAGCAAGCATGTTGTAAGATAGGTAAAGTTTGCTACTTGGGAAGAAAAATTAGCTATTAGTAGGCAGTTACTTGTAGAAGAAAAGTTAGCCACCAGTAGTTAGTTACTCGAAGAAGTAAAGTTAACTATTAGTAGTTAGTTACTTGTAGAAGAACAGTTAGCTATAATTAGTCAGTTACTTGTAGAAGAAAAGTTAGCAATTAGTAGTCAGTTACTTGTAGAAGAACAGTTAGCTATTAGTAGGCAGTTACTTGTAGAAGAACAGTTAGCTATCAGTAGCCAGTTACTTGTAGAAGAAAAGTTAGCCACCAGTAGTCAGTTACTTGTAGAAGAACAGTTAGCTATTAGTAGTCAGTTACTTGTAGAAGAAAAGTTAGCTATTAGTAGTCAGTTACTTGTAGAAGAAAAGTTAGCAATTAGTAGTCAGTTACTTGTAGAATCGAAGAACAGTTAGCTATTAGTAGGCAGTTACTTGTAAAAGAAAAGTCAGCTATTAGTAGTCAGTTACTTGTAGAAGAAAAGTTAGCTATTAGTAGTCAGTTACTTGTAGAAGAAAAGATAGCTATTAGTAGTCAGTTACTTGTAGAAGAACAGTTAGCTATTAGTAGGCAGTTACTTGTAAAAGAAAAGTCAGCTATTAGTAGTCAGTTACTTGTAGAAGAAAATTTAGCTACCAGTAGTCAGTTACTTGTAGAAGAACAGTTAGCTATTAGTAGGCAGTTACTTGTAGAAGAAAAGTTAGCCACCAGTAGTCAGTTACTTGTAGAAAAACAGTTAGCTATTAGTAGGCAGTTACTTGTAAAAGAAAAGTTAGCTATTAGTTGTCGGTTACTTGTAGAAGAAAAGTTAGCTATCAGTAGTCAGTTACTTGTAGAAGAAAAGTTAGCTATTAGTAGTCGGTTACTTGTAAAAGAAAAGTTAGCTATTAGTAGTCAGTTAATTGCAGAAGAAAAGTTAGCTATTAGTAGTCGGTTACTTGTTAGAGAAAAGCTATGTGTGACCCCTACATGAAGTAACACTTACAAATGTAAAACCTATCACAAATTTAACAAAATAATACCAAACATGTAGTAACGAACCACAAAATGTAATAAATTTGTCAAAAATGTATTAAATGTTGGTCACAAATGTAGCAAAATGAAAAACAGGTAATATCATAATTTTCAACATGGATAATATCTCCGTGATAGTTATTGAATAATAATGACAAGCACTGTGGTGTCTCTTGTCCTTGCCGTGTAATTTTAAGACTGTAACCCCACCACCTTGTTGGACTCGGTGTTTTACGTGTACCCATTAGCGACTACAGATTCTAAAACGTTCACAGATTGAATTACTGATATAGTGAACAGTCGTTTTCAGCCAAAACATGGCTATGCGCAAGTCTATATGAAGTTCATGCACGAGAACATTTATAAGTCGTTATTTTTGCGTGTTTCTTATTGGTGACCTCATCTTCGATCGGTTAAATATCAATTATTTATCGTAATTAATATTCCACTTTCTGTCTCGGACAGTATATTCGCCACTTTCTGATTTCCGATCATGGTCAGACTTTGGTTTAAACCCACGACCTACGACCGTCGGTACCTAAAAGGTAGAATGCACGCTCGATTGTGGAAGATTGCGGGAGTGTAACCTTGTCCGGGTCCCACCAAGCCTCAAAAATGTTATTTAGAAATAAAAGTCATTAGGGTCCTTCGGATAAGACCTTAAAACCGATGTTCTGTGCAGCGGTTAACGTGGCACGTTAAAGAATCCTCATATTACAATATCGTTAGCAGAGTCAAATTTTCTGTAACTTCGCATGTAACTGGCGAAGTCTCGATTTAAGCAAAATATTCATTCAGTCAAAGAATCCATGCTCTTGTGTAAGTAACACTTGACGTGGGATGGACATTGAAGTATCTATCAACAGTCTTTAAAATGTGTAATCTTTGTAAAATCGAAATGATCAAAATGTAGCACCTCTATGCAGACCTTTGATCAGATGACTTCTCGGAGGGGGGTTAGAGGCGTATATAACTAGACAATAACAAATAAAATAGAAAAAAAACTTTGAAAATTGCTAAAGAATAAGAACTACCACTTAAAACCTATATGAATTGCGAAATATCTTGTCATCTCCGGTTTCATTTGAGTTGTTCATCAAGTCGGTTTCATTAAAATTTTCAATAAGCACTTATTTAAGCAGATTTTTTAATATTCAAGAATAATTTGAAGAACTTTATTCAATTCTGTGTCCCGGATTAATACCAAATATTCAAAATTTAAAGCTTTCATACGCAAATATTCGCTTATACAATCCGTGGGGAGGGGGTAGTTTCAGGTACAATTTCTATCATTTTTTACATTCAAGACTACTAGCTGGTTATTTTTTTTTAAATATTCACTATTCAATTATATCATTATAAACTATAATATATTGTGTTAGTTATACTGTATATTATTACTGGATATGTCTTTTTTTTTCGGGTCGGTAACCTACATGTAATTGATACCCAATCGCCTATACTTTACCAGCACGTGTAAAGGTTTTCATTTTGATGAAAAACTCCAATTCAGTTGGAAACTATTACAATCAGATTCCAATGTATACAAATCAGCAGAATGATGAAATTTCAGAATTCTGACAAGTCATACGATTGTGTTTTATTCAATGATGCTGTCTTGAACGAAGTTCGCTAATATCAAAATCAGTTTGTGATGTTTTTGATGTTGTAGTGGAGAATGCAATTTTTCAGCTATTGCAGACGAAAGCAAGGCTAATATCATACAGTTTCACATAATTTGCGCAAGTTCGTAGGGACGTCACCAGCTATAGGTGAGGAGGCAGAAAGTATGCTTAGAACAATGTAAAGGAAGGGGTGTTTAACGTGCCAAGCCTGTCGTGACACGCGTACGGGACATCGATTTTAAGGTCTCTTCCGAATGACCTCGCTACTTTCATTTTTAATGCCAAGTTCTTGACGAAAGAACAGTAACTACTTTTTCAACTCTTGGTAGACCCGGTCAGGGTTCAAACCGAAGACCTGTCACATATGGAGCGAGCACTCTATGCTCCCTAAGGACAAGCGTCCACTAATGCATTATTACGTGAATAGTCTCAAATTATCATACTGTTCTTCCTGTTCATTTTACTGACAGTGATTAAGTTATTCGTTTCCTCATTTCACTGAATGCAAAACGTCATGCGAGAAGTAGAAAACTGCACATTTTAACATTTTTAGTTTAAACACGCACAACATCCCGCGCTTACAAGGCGTACGGTCTATTACTACACCATCGGGGCGATCCAGATTATATCATTTTATTTTTTAACATAAAAAAAATAAT
Source organism: Anadara kagoshimensis (assembly GCA_021292105.1). Taxonomy (NCBI): domain Eukaryota; kingdom Metazoa; phylum Mollusca; class Bivalvia; order Arcoida; family Arcidae; genus Anadara; species Anadara kagoshimensis. Next base: position 29,524,363 of record CM037867.1, on the reverse strand, counting down.
TTTTTATATACTGTAAATCAAATAAATACAAATTACATCGAAATGTATCTTATGAGGTTAACTAATAAAAATAGGAATTCCAAGCTATTTCTCGTTTTTCTTATTAACATTTCAATTAATGCATTTTGTGTTCTAAAAATCAGATTGACGTATTGTCTGCAACAATTTTCCTTTATGGAATTCTCTATTTTGGAAGACTTTAATTCTGAGCCGCAAAAACTAATTACCAGCAATAAATAGATGAATGTTGACACCGGACTTGTGTTTCTGTCGATTGTGGGACGGAATGGGATAGACTAATTGCATCCTCAAATGTGAAGAAGATTCATGCTTATTTATGATTCCAAATTTCGTAATATTTCGAATAAGCCAGGTCTTTTCTCTTATTTTTAAATTTTACATTAATGATCATTCTTTCATATTGGTTCGGCTATACCTTTCTTGGACCTTCAGTCCAGGTGAGCTGTTGTCTTTGTTCTACTCCGAGCACCAACTCCTCGTACAAAAGATATTGAAACTGCAATTTTGGTTCTCGGAAAAATAAGGAAAATAAAAGTTTGTTTTATTGACGGTGACTCGAACACACACACACACACACACACACACACACACACACACACACACACACGTGTAGCGGGACTGAGCTAGCCGTGGTGTTGTGGGCGAGATTTCCAAGGTAGGAAATGAGGAATGTAGCGGAACTGAGCTAGTCGCATAATAGCTATAGACTGATTTACTGCCAGCCTTTCTGGTCCGAAACTTTTAGCCTTGTGGTAGAACGCTCGCTTTTCACTCGGAGGTTCGGGTTCGATCCTAAAGCAGGGCACTCGATGAGAAAGTAATTTTTCTGGTGTTTTTCCCTGTTACACACACGCGCGCACACATATATAATTTAGTTCGAAAGGTGCAGTGGATAAATACATTGGCTCAGAACCATCAGATATGTATTTTACACCTACGAAATTTATTCGAATGTAAATGGTGCTTAAAACTCATACAACTCGTTAAGTGTCCATCTTTTATTTCAAACTGAACAGCGGAAAATAAGGCTTTGATATAATTAGATTTAATAAATTCTATCATTAAATTCAGATGGTCTATATACAAGAAATATTTCTTTAAAAAATGTAGTTTGACAATTTTCACTATTTTCTAATTTAATATTAAAAATCAAGAAGTTAAAAACTGATGTTTTGAAATCAAATTTGCCACATTGTTCGCAACTTTGTCTAGTAGGAAAAATACCACACAAAATCGCATTCATCCTTGGAGTGAAAGACTCAATTCAAATTTTCCGAATTTCCATCTATACTTAATAAAAATAATAGAAAGATAGGTAAAGTTAGCTAATAGTAACTGGCTACCAGTAGCTGGCTACTTGTAGAAGAAAAGTTAGCTGCTAGTATCCAGTTACTTGTGGGAGAAAAGTTAGCTACTACAAGTCAGATACTTGTTAGAAAAGCTACTAGTAGCTAACTTTTCTTCTACTATTAGCCAGTTACTAGTAGCTAACTTTACCTATCTATAATAGAATGACATTTATAAAAAATCATTTTCTATTTATACATAAAAATTCGGAATCATAACATATAGCATGTTTGAGGTGAGTGCTCACTCAAACTATAGGATTAATCAATCCACAACTTCATTAGGTTTGGCTCATAAGAAAGTTCTACACTAACTCAGCATGACAAAATTAAGTGGTTTATACTACATGTACTATCTTTAATGTCGGGTAATGAATTGGGTTTTTTTTAACATTACGCAATGGTTCTTTTGTTTTTGTTGGGTCAGTAAATTCGATGAACAACCCGTGTCTGAATAGATAGGCTGGTATGTGCTCGTGGGTAGGTTGGTATTTTCTTAGAACACTCTTTAAGGTTAAAATATATTATTGTTTTACGGGTATTTAATAATTCTTTGTCTATATCTTTTATCACATGTTAAAAGTTTCTCATACGTCTTTTAAGGCTAGGTGATGTATTTTATACAAATTGCTAACATTGTTTAGATATTTCTGTGACTTTATGTTATTATTATTATTATTATTATTATTATATGACTTACACAATAGAACACTACATTAACATTTTAATACGACGGTTATAAACCTTTATTTGCATGTTAAGAGACAAGAGCTAACTTTATTTTTGTCCAGAATGTAATGGAGAACTTCGCAGATCAACGATATTTATACAAAATGTACATATAGTTTGTATTATCATTGGAATTATTACAAATTGATAAATTAAAGCCAGTGACAATACATTATGTATTAAAATTAATAAACAGTTTTTACTACATGTATTTTATAAAAGATTTGGATTGAAACTCATGTTTTTCATAGCAAATTAATACAAAGTAACTTATGTTTTTATAATAATGATAATATGGAAGAAGACATTTGATCATTCTTCCATACCTAGACAAAGAAAAAGATTTATGTAAGGATCGGATAATAAGTCTTATATCATCACAAACAGAAACATTATTTGGTGACAGTAAGGAGTTACAATTCGATGGTCAATAACAACCCCCACTGTGTAATGTGCCATTAACCAAATGTTCTCATTTCCTCTGTATCTCTATATCTAATTTAAACAGGCAATTTTGTTCACTTTTAACTCTTGAGAGGAAAGAACGCACATCGCTGAAACAACTCTTAAAATCAAGTACATGTATGTCGGACATCAAATCTATGACAGATAGTGAAGTAATCATTCTATTGACATCGTGCAAAAAGATCATGAAAGAATAATACAAAGTGAAGAAAGTGTGGCTACATTGTACTTTCCTGAATATTATTTAATATATAAACAGGTTTTCAGTATCAGATGGTGTGCGCGCTTACTGGAGTTAATGGCGAAAAATTGCATGTGTTTCCGATTTTCGTAGTAACATTATAATGCATCAATAGATATATCAAAACACTGAATTTTATAATGGAATATTATTCATCAAAATGTATGTGATTATTATTAAAAACGTAAAAATGTCATCTTTTTGGAAAGTCAAAAGATTTGGATATGTTAAAAAAGTTGTTTTGTACAGCAAAATATATAAAAAGGCTAGGAAAGGTCATCTTTTGGAAGGTCAAAAGATGTGGATATGTCATAAAAGGTTATATTTTGTTGTACAAAATGTGTAGAAAGGCCTTCCAAAAGGTCATCTTTTGGAAGGTCAAAAGATTTGGTCATGTCACGAAAGGTCATATTTTGCAGTACAAAATGTATAGAAAGGCTAGAAAAGGTCATCTTTTGGAAGGTTAAAAGATTTGGATATGTCACGAAAGGTCACATTTTGCAGTACAAAATGTATAGAAAGCTAGGAAAGGTCATCTTTTGGAAGGTTAAAAGATTTGGATATGTCATAAAAGGTCATATTTTGTAGTACAAAATGTATAGAAAGGCTAGGAAAGGTCATATTTTGGAAGGTTAAAAGATTTGGATATGTCATAAAAGGTCATATTTTGTAGTACAAAATGTATAGAAAGGCTAGGAAAGGTCATCTTTTGGAAGGTTAAAAGATTTGGATATGTCATAAAAGGTCATATTTTGTAGTACAAAATATATAGAAAGGCTAGGAAAGGTCATCTTTTGGAAGGTTAAAAGATTTGGATATGTCATAAAAGGTCATATTTTGTAGTACAAAATGTATAGAAAGGCTAGGAAAGGTCATCTTTTGGAAGGTCAAAAGATTGGATATGTCATAAAAGGTCATATTTTGTAGTACAAAATATATAGAAAGGCTAGGAAAGGTCATCTTTTGGAAGGTCAAAAGATTTGGATATGTCATAAAAGGTCATATTTTGTAGTACAAAATATATAGAAAGGCTAGGAAAGGTCATCTTTTGGAAGGTCAAAAGATTTGGATATGTCATAAAAGGTCATATTTTGTAGTACAAAATATATAGAAAGGCTAGAAAGGTCATCTTTTGGAAGGTCAAAAGATTGGATATGTCATAAAAGGTCATATTTTGTAGTACAAAATATATAGAAAGGCTAGGAAAGGTCATCTTTTGGAAGGTCAAAAGATTTGGATATGTCATAAAAGGTCATATTTTGTAGTACAAAATATATAGAAAGGCTAGGAAAGGTCATCTTTTGGAAGTCAAAAGATTTGGATATGTCATAAAAGGTCATATTTTGTAGTACAAAATATATAGAAAGGCTAGGAAAGGTCATCTTTTGGAAGGTCAAAAGATTTGGATATGTCATAAAAGGTCATATTTTGTAGTACAAAATATATAGAAAGGCTAGAAAGGTCATCTTTTGGAAGGTCAAAAGATTTGGATATGTCATAAAAGGTCATATTTTGTAGTACAAAATATATAGAAAGGCTAGAAAGGTCATCTTTTGGAAGGTCAAAAGATTTGGATATGTCATAAAAGGTCATATTTTGTAGTACAAAATATATAGAAAGGCTAGAAAGGTCATCTTTTGGAAGGTCAAAAGATTGGATATGTCATAAAGGTCATATTTTGCTGTACAAAATGTTATAGAAAGGCTAGGAAAGGTCATTTTGGAAGGTCCAAAGATGTAGATATGTCATAAAAGGTCATATTTTGCTGTACAAATGTATAGAAAGATATATTAGATGTGGATATATCAGAAAAGTCCAACTCTTGTCGCATAAAATCTTGAAAGGTTAGCAAAGGTGTATGTATGCCACAAAAGGTCAAATGTGATGTATAAAATATATAAAAGGCCTACAAAGATAAACTTTTGGAGGCTAAAATGTCAAAAAAGGTGAAATTTTATTTAAACAATATGTGATAAAGTGAGCCATTTGTAGATTACAAAGGTATACAAAAGATCATTTTTCGACACCTTTCCAAAAGTTGGATATGTGATCAAAAGACAATGAAAGCTTTACAAAAGATGGTCTTTTATTAACCTTTTGACTAAATTAAAAGGTGATATTTTGACCATACCCCCTTTTGATATGTGATTTCGTAAGGATCTGCTACGTTTGAAGTGGCGTACACAAAGAAAATGCGTTTCCCCATCTAGGGCTTTTAACCACGGGTAGATCTATCCAATTGCAACATTTGGTGAAAATTTCAAGAACCCTAGAGGGGTAGAACAGGTCTTACGAGAGCTCAGAAGGACCATACCCCCCTTTTGATATGTGATTTCGTAAGGATCTGCTACGTTTGAAGTGGCGTACACAAAGAAAATGCGTTTCCCCATCTAGGGCTTTTAACCACGGGTAGATCTATCCAATTGCAACATTTGGTGAAAATTTCAAGAACCCTAGAGGGGTGAGAACGGGTCTTACGAGAGCTCAGAAGGACCATACCCCCTTTTGATATGTGATTTCGTAAGGATCTGCTACGTTTGAAGTGGCGTACACAAAGAAAATGCGTTTCCCCATCTAGGGCTTTTAACCACGGGTAGATCTATCCAATTGCAACATTTGGTGAAAATTTCAAGACCCTAGAGGGGTAGAACGGGTCTTACGAGAGCTCAGAAGGGACCATACCCCCTTTTTGATATGTGATTTCGTAAGGATCTGCTACGTTTGAAGTGGCGTACACAAAGAAAATGCGTTTCCCCATCTAGGGCTTTTAACCACGGGTAGATCTATCCAATTGCAACATTTGGTGAAAAATTTCAAGAACCTAGAGGGGTAGAACGGGTCTTACGAGAGCTCAGAAGGACCATACCCCCCTTTTGATATGTGATTTCGTAAGGATCTGCTACGTTTGAAGTGGCGTACACAAAGAAAATGCGTTTCCCCATCTAGGGCTTTTAACCACGGGTAGATCTATCCAATTGCAACATTTGGTGAAAATTTCAAGAACCTAGAGGGTAGAACGGGTCTTACGAGAGCTCAGAAGGACCATACCCCCTTTGATATGTGATTTCGTAAGGATCTGCTACGTTTGAAGTGGCGTACACAAAGAAAATGCGTTTCCCCATCTAGGGCTTTTAACCACGGGTAGATCTATCCAATTGCAACATTTGGTGAAAATTCAAGAACCCTAGAGGGTAGAACGGGTCTTACGAGAGCTCAGAAGGACCATACCCCCCTTTTGATATGTGATTTCGTAAGGATCTGCTACGTTTGAAGTGGCGTACACAAAGAAAATGCGTTTCCCCATCTAGGGCTTTTAACCACGGGTAGATCTATCCAATTGCAACATTTGGTGAAAATTTCAAGAACCCTAGAGGGGTAGAAACGGGTCTTACGAGAGCTCAGAAGGACCATACCCCCTTTTGATATGTGATTTCGTAAGGATCTGCTACGTTTGAAGTGGCGTACACAAAGAAAATGCGTTTCCCCATCTAGGGCTTTTAACCACGGGTAGATCTATCCAATTGCAACATTTGGTGAAAATTTCAAGAACCCTAGAGGGTAGGAGTAGAACGGGTCTTACGAGAGCTCAGAAGGACCATACCCCCCTTTTGATATGTGATTTCGTAAGGATCTGCTACGTTTGAAGTGGCGTACACAAAGAAAATGCGTTTCCCCATCTAGGGCTTTTAACCACGGGTAGATCTATCCAATTGCAACATTTGGTGAAAATTTCAAGAACCCTAGAGGGGTAGAACGGGTCTTACGAGAGCTCAGAAGGACCATACCCCCCTTTGATATGTGATTCGTAAGGATCTGCTACGTTTGAAGTGGCGTACACAAAGAAAATGCGTTTCCCCATCTAGGGCTTTTAACCACGGGTAGATCTATCCAATTGCAACATTTGGTGAAAATTTCAAGAACCAAGAGGGGTGTAGAACGGGTCTTACGAGAGCTCAGAAGGACCATACCCCCCTTTTGATATGTGATTTCGTAAGGATCTGCTACGTTTGAAGTGGCGTACACAAAGAAATGCGTTTCCCCATCTAGGGCTTTTAACCACGGGTAGATCTATCCAATTGCAACATTTGGTGAAAATTTCAAGAACCCTAGAGGGGTAGAACGGTCTTACGAGAGCTCAGAAGGACCATACCCCCCTTTTGATATGTGATTTCGTAAGGATCTGCTACGTTGAAGTGGCGTACACAAAGAAAATGCGTTTCCCCATCTAGGGCTTTTAACCACGGGTAGATCTATCCAATTGCAACATTTGGGTGAAAATTTCAAGAACCCTAGAGGGGTAGAACGGGTCTTACGAGAGCTCAGAAGGACCATACCCCTTTTGATATGTGATTTCGTAAGGATCTGCTACGTTGAGTGGCGTACACAAAGAAAATGCGTTTCCCCATCTAGGGCTTTTAACCACGGGTAGATCTATCCAATTGCAATCATTTGGTGAAAATTTCAAGAACCCTAGGGGGTAGAACGGGTCTTACGAGAGCTCAGAAGGACCATACCCCCTTTTGATATGTGATTTCGTAAGGATCTGCTACGTTGAAGTGGCGTACACAAAGAAAATGCGTTTCCCCATCTAGGGCTTTTAACCACGGGTAGATCTATCCAATTGCAACATTTGGTGAAAATTTCAAGAACCCTAGAGGGTAGAACGGGTCTACGAGAGCTCAGAAGGACCATACCCCCTTTTGATATGTGATTTCGTAAGGATCTGCTACGTTTGAAGTGGCGTACACAAAGAAAATGCGTTTCCCCATCTAGGGCTTTTAACCACGGGTAGATCCTAGATCTATCCAATTGCAACATTTGGTGAAAATTTCAAGAACCCTAGAGGGGTAGAACGGGTCTTACGAGAGCTCAGAAGGACCATACCCCCCTTTTGATATGTGATTTCGTAAGGATCTGCTACGTTTGAAGTGGCGTACACAAAGAAAATGCGTTTCCCCATCTAGGGCTTTTAACCACGGGTAGATCTATCCAATTGCAACATTTGGTGAAAATTTCAAGAACCCTAGAGGGGTAGAACGGGTCTTACGAGAGCTCAGAAGGACCATACCCCCCTTTTGATATGTGATTTCGTAAGGATCTGCTACGTTTGAAGTGGCGTACACAAAGAAAATGCGTTTCCCCATCTAGGGCTTTTAACCACGGGTAGATCTATCCAATTGCAACATTTGGTGAAAATTTCAAGAACCTAGAGGGGTGTAGAACGGGTCTTACGAGAGCTCAGAAGGACCATACCCCCCTTTTGATATGTGATTCGTAAGGATCTGCTACGTTGAAGTGGCGTACACAAAGAAAATGCGTTTCCCCATCTAGGGCTTTTAACCACGGGTAGATCTATCCAATTGCAACATTTGGTGAAAATTTCAAGAACCCTAGAGGGTAGAACGGGTCTTACGAGAGCTCAGAAGGACCATACCCCCCTTTTGATATGTGATTTCGTAAGGATCTGCTACGTTTGAAGTGGCGTACACAAAGAAAATGCGTTTCCCCATCTAGGGCTTTTAACCACGGGTAGATCTATCCAATTGCAACATTTGGTGAAAATTTCAAGAACCCTAGAGGGGTAGAACGGGTCTTACGAGAGCTCAGAAGGACCATACCCCCCTTTGATATGTGATTTCGTAAGGATCTGCTACGTTTGAAGTGGCGTACACAAAGAAAATGCGTTTCCCCATCTAGGGCTTTTAACCACGGGTAGATCTATCCAATTGCAACATTTGGTGAAAATTTCAAGAACCCTAGAGGGGTAGAACGGGTCTTACGAGAGCTCAGAAGGACCATACCCCCCTTTTGATATGTGATTTCGTAAGGATCTGCTACGTTTGAAGTGGCGTACACAAAGAAAATGCGTTTCCCCATCTAGGGCTTTTAACCACGGGTAGATCTATCCAATTGCAACATTTGGTGAAAATTTCAAGAACCCTAGAGGGGTAGAACGGGTCTTACGAGAGCTCAGAAGGACCATACCCCCTTTTGATATGTGATTTCGTAAGGATCTGCTACGTTTGAAGTGGCGTACACAAAGAAAATGCGTTTCCCATCTAGGGCTTTTAACCACGGGTAGATCTATCCAATTGCAACATTTGGTGAAAATTTCAAGAACCCTAGATGGGTAGAACGGGTCTTACGAGAGCTCAGAAGGACCATACCCCCTTTTGATATGTGATTCGTAAGGATCTGCTACGTTTGAAGTGGCGTACACAAAGAAAATGCGTTTCCCCATCTAGGGCTTTTAACCACGGGTAGATCTATCCAATTGCAACATTTGGTGAAAATTTCAAGAACCCTAGAGGGGTAGTAGAACGGGTCTTACGAGAGCTCAGAAGGACCATACCCCCTTTTGATATGTGATTTCGTAAGGATCTGCTACGTTTGAAGTGGCGTACACAAAGAAAATGCGTTTCCCCATCTAGGGCTTTAACCACGGGTAGATCTATCCAATTGCAACATTTGGTGAAAATTTCAAGAACCTAGAGGGGTAGAACGGGTCTTACGAGAGCTCAGAAGGACCATACCCCCCTTTTGATATGTGATTTCGTAAGGATCTGCTACGTTTGAAGTGGCGTACACAAAGAAAATGCGTTCCCCATCTAGGGCTTTTAACCACGGGTAGATCTATCCAATTGCAACATTTGGTGAAAATTTCAAGAACCCTAGAGGGGTTAGAACGGGTCTTACGAGAGCTCAGAAGGACCATACCCCTTTTGATATGTGATTTCGTAAGGATCTGCTACGTTTGAAGTGGCGTACACAAAGAAAATGCGTTTCCCCATCTAGGGCTTTTAACCACGGGTAGATCTATCCAATTGCAACATTTGGTGAAAATTTCAAGAACCCTAGAGGGGTAGAACGGGTCTTACGAGAGCTCAGAAGGACCATACCCCCCTTTGATATGTGATTTCGTAAGGATCTGCTACGTTTGAAGTGGCGTACACAAAGAAAATGCGTTTCCCCATCTAGGGCTTTTAACCACGGGTAGATCTATCCAATTGCAACATTTGGTGAAAATTTCAAGAACCCTAGAGGGGTAGAACGGGTCTTACGAGAGCTCAGAAGGACCATACCCCCTTTTGATATGTGATTTCGTAAGGATCTGCTACGTTTGAAGTGGCGTACACAAGAAAATGCGTTTCCCCATCTAGGGCTTTTAACCACGGGTAGATCTATCCAATTGCAACATTTGGTGAAAATTTCAAGAACCCTAGAGGGGTAGAACGGGTCTTACGAGAGCTCAGAAGGACCATACCCCCCTTTGATATGTGATTTCGTAAGGATCTGCTACGTTTGAAGTGGCGTACACAAAGAAAATGCGTTTCCCCATCTAGGGCTTTTAACCACGGGTAGATCTATCCAATTGCAACATTTGGTGAAAATTTCAAGAACCCTAGAGGGGTAGAACGGGTCTTACAAGAGCTCAGAAGGACCATACCCCCCTTTTGATATGTGATTTCGTAAGGATCTGCTACGTTTGAAGTGGCGTACACAAAGAAAATGCGTTTCCCCATCTAGGGCTTTTAACCACGGGTAGATCTATCCAATTGCAACATTTGGTGAAAATTTCAAGAACCCTAGAGGGGTAGAACGGTCTTACGAGAGCTCAGAAGGACCATACCCCCCTTTTGATATGTGATTTCGTAAGGATCTGCTACGTTTGAAGTGGCGTACACAAAGAAAATGCGTTTCCCCATCTAGGGCTTTTAACCACGGGTAGATCTATCCAATTGCAACATTTGGTGAAAATTTCAAGAACCCAAGAGGGGTAGAACGGGTCTTACGAGAGCTCAGAAGGACCATACCCCCCTTTTGATATGTGATTTCGTAAGGATCTGCTACGTTTGAAGTGGCGTACACAAAGAAAATGCGTTTCCCCATCTAGGGCTTTTAACCACGGGTAGATCTATCCAATTGCAACATTTGGTGAAAATTTCAAGAACCCTAGAGGGGTAGAACGGGTCTTACGAGAGCTCAGAAGGACCATACCCCCCTTTTGATATGTGATTTCGTAAGGATCTGCTACGTTTGAAGTGGCGTACACAAAGAAAATGCGTTTCCCCATCTAGGGCTTTTAACCACGGGTAGATCTATCCAATTGCAACATTTGGTGAAAATTTCAAGAACCCTAGAGGGGTAGAACGGGTCTTACGAGAGCTCAGAAGGACCATACCCCCCTTTTGATATGTGATTTCGTAAGGATCTGCTACGTTTGAAGTGGCGTACACAAAGAAAATGCGTTTCCCCATCTAGGGCTTTTAACCACGGGTAGATCTATCCAATTGCAACATTTGGTGAAAATTTCAAGAACCCTAGGGGTAGAACGGGTCTTACGAGAGCTCAGAAGGACCATACCCCCCTTTTGATATGTGATTTCGTAAGGATCTGCTACGTTTGAAGTGGCGTACACAAAGAAAATGCGTTTCCCCATCTAGGGCTTTTAACCACGGGTAGATCTATCCAATTGCAACATTTGGTGAAAATTTCAAGAACCCTAGAGGGGTAGAACGGGTCTTACGAGAGCTCAGAAGGACCATACCCCCCTTTTGATATGTGATTTCGTAAGGATCTGCTACGTTTGAAGTGGCGTACACAAAGAAAATGCGTTTCCCCATCTAGGGCTTTTAACCACGGGTAGATCTATCCAATTGCAACATTTGGTGAAAATTTCAAGAACCCTAGAGGGGTAGAACGGGTCTTACGAGAGCTCAGAAGGACCATACCCCCCTTTTGATATGTGATTTCGTAAGGATCTGCTACGTTTGAAGTGGCGTACACAAAGAAAATGCGTTTCCCCATCTAGGGCTTTTAACCACGGGTAGATCTATCCAATTGCAACATTTGGTGAAAATTTCAAGAACCCTAGAGGGGTAGAACGGGTCTTACGAGAGCTCAGAAGGACCATACCCCCCTTTTGATATGTGATTTCGTAAGGATCTGCTACGTTTGAAGTGGCGTACACAAAGAAAATGCGTTTCCCCATCTAGGGCTTTTAACCACGGGTAGATCTATCCAATTGCAACATTTGGTGAAAATTTCAAGAACCCTAGAGGGGTAGAACGGGTCTTACGAGAGCTCAGAAGGACCATACCCCCCTTTTGATATGTGATTTCGTAAGGATCTGCTACGTTTGAAGTGGCGTACACAAAGAAAATGCGTTTCCCCATCTAGGGCTTTTAACCACGGGTAGATCTATCCAATTGCAACATTTGGTGAAAATTTCAAGAACCCTAGAGGGGTAGAACGGGTCTTACGAGAGCTCAGAAGGACCATACCCCCCTTTTGATATGTGATTTCGTAAGGATCTGCTACGTTTGAAGTGGCGTACACAAAGAAAATGCGTTTCCCCATCTAGGGCTTTTAACCACGGGTAGATCTATCCAATTGCAACATTTGGTGAAAATTTCAAGAACCCAAGAGGGGTAGAACGGGTCTTACGAGAGCTCAGAAGGACCATACCCCCTTTTGATATGTGATTCGTAAGGACCTGCTACGTTTGAGTAGCGTACACAGAGAAAATGCGTTTCCCATCTAGGCCTTTTACCACGGGTAGATCTATCCAATTGCAACATTTGGTGAAAATTTCAAGAACCCTAGAGGGTAGAACGGGTCTTACGAGAGCTCAGAAGACCATACCCCCCTTTTGATATGTGATTTCGTAAGGACTGCTACGTTTGAAGTAGCGTACACAGAGAAAATGCGTTTCCCCATCTAGGCTTTTAACCACGGGTAGATCTATCCAATTGCAACATTTGGTGAAAATTTCAAGAACCCTAGAGGGGTAGAACGGGTCTTACGAGAGCTCAGAAGGACCATACCCCCCTTTTGATATGTGATTTCGTAAGGACCTGCTACGTTTGAAGTAGCGTACACAGAGAAAATGCGTTTCCCATCTAGGCCTTTTAACCACGGGTAGATCTATCCAATTGCAACATTTGGTGAAATTTCAAGAACCCTAGAGGGGTAGAACGGGTCTTACGAGAGCTCAGAAGGACCATACCCCCTTTTGATATGTGATTTCGTAAGGACCTGCTACGTTTGAAGTAGCGTACACAGAGAAAATGCGTTTCCCCATCTAGGCCTTTTAACCACGGGTAGATCTATCCAATTGCAACATTTGGTGAAAATTTCAAGAACCCTAGAGGGGTAGTAGAACGGGTCTTACGAGAGCTCAGAAGGACCATACCCCCCTTTTGATATGTGATTTCGTAAGGACCTGCTACGTTTGAAGGCGTACACAAGAAAATGCGTTTCCCCATCTAGGCCTTTTAACCACGGGTAGATCTATCCAATTGCAACATTTGGTGAAAATTTCAAGAACCCTAGAGGGGTAGAACGGGTTACGAGAGCTCAGAAGGACCATACCCCCTTTTGATATGTGATTTCGTAAGGACCTGCTACGTTTGAAGTAGCGTACACAGAGAAAATGCGTTTCCCCATCTAGGCCTTTTAACCACGGGTAGATCTATCCAATTGCAACATTGGTGAAAATTTCAAGAACCCTAGAGGGGTAGAACGGGTCTTACGAGAGCTCAGAAGGACCATACCCCCCTTTTGATATGTGATTTCGTAAGGACCTGCTACGTTTGAAGTAGCGTACACAGAGAAAATGCGTTTCCCCATCTAGGCTTTTAACCACGGGTAGATCTATCCAATTGCAACATTTGGTGAAAATTTCAAGAACCCTAGAGGGGTAGAACGGGTCTTACGAGAGCTCAGAAGGACCATACCCCCTTTTGATATGTGATTTCGTAAGGACCTGCTACGTTTGAAGGCGTACACAAGAAAATGCGTTTCCCCATCTAGGCCTTTAACCACGGGTAGATCTATCCAATTGCAACATTTGGTGAAAATTTCAAGAACCTAGAGGGGTAGAACGGGTCTTACGAGAGCTCAGAAGGACCATACCCCCCTTTTGATATGTGATTTCGTAAGGACCTGCTACGTTTGAAGTAGCGTACACAGAGAAAATGCGTTTCCCCATCTAGGGCTTTTAACCACGGGTAGATCTATCCAATTGCAACATTTGGTGAAAATTTCAAGAACCCTAGAGGGTAGAACGGGTCTTACGAGAGCTCAGAAGGACCATACCCCCTTTTGATATGTGATTTCGTAAGGACCTGCTACGTTTGAAGTAGCGTACACAGAGAAAATGCGTTTCCCCATCTAGGCTTTTAACCACGGGTAGATCTATCCAATTGCAACATTTGGTGAAAATTTCAAGAACCCTAGGGGGTAGAACGGGTCTTACGAGAGCTCAGAAGGACCATACCCCCCTTTTGATATGTGATTTCGTAAGGACCTGCTACGTTTGAAGTAGCGTACACAGAGAAAATGCGTTTCCCCATCTAGGCTTTTAACCACGGGTAGATCTATCCAATTGCAACATTTGGTGAAAATTTCAAGAACCCTAGAGGGTAGAACGGGTCTTACGAGAGCTCAGAAGGACCATACCCCCCTTTTGATATGTGATTTCGTAAGGACCTGCTACGTTTGAAGTGGCGTACACAGAGAAAATGCGTTTCCCCATCTAGGCCTTTTAACCACGGGTAGATCATATCCAATTGCAACATTTGGTGAAAATTTCAAGAACCCTAGAGGGGTAGAACGGGTCTTACGAGAGCTCAGAAGGACCATACCCCCCTTTTTGATATGTGATTTCGTAAGGACCTGCTACGTTTGAAGTGGCGTACACAGAGAAAATGCGTTTCCCCATCTAGGCCTTTTAACCACGGGTAGATCTATCCAATTGCAACATTTGGTGAAAATTTCAAGAACCCTAGAGGGGTAGAACGGTCTTACGAGAGCTCAGAAGGACCATACCCCCCTTTTGATATGTGATTTCGTAAGGACCTGCTACGTTTGAAGTAGCGTACACAGAGAAAATGCGTTTCCCCATCTAGGCCTTTTAACCACGGTAGATCTATCCAATTGCAACATTTGGTGAAAATTTCAAGAACCTAGGGGTAGAACGGGTTCTTACGAGAGCTCAGAAGGACCATACCCCCTTTTGATATGTGATTTCGTAAGGACCTGCTACGTTTGAAGTAGCGTACACAGAGAAAAATGCGTTTCCCATCTAGGCCTTTTAACCACGGGTAGATCTATCCAATTGCAACATTTGGTGAAAATTTCAAGAACCCTAGAGGGGTAGAACGGGTCTTACGAGAGCTCAGAAGGACCATACCCCCCTTTTGATATGTGATTTCGTAAGGACCTGCTACGTTTGAAGTGGCGTACACAGAGAAAATGCGTTTCCCCATCTAGGCTTTTAACCACGGGTAGATCTATCCAATTGCAACATTTGGTGAAAATTTCAAGAACCCTAGAGGGGTAGAACGGTCTTACGAGAGCTCAGAAGGACCATACCCCCCTTTTGATATGTGATTTCGTAAGGACCTGCTACGTTGAAGTAGCGTACACAGAGAAAATGCGTTTCCCCATCTAGGCCTTTTAACCACGGGTAGATCTATCCAATTGCAACATTTGGTGAAAATTTCAAGAACCCTAGAGGGGGTAGAACGGGTCTTACGAGAGCTCAGAAGGACCATACCCCCCTTTTGATATGTGATTTCGTAAGGACTGCTACGTTTGAAGTAGCGTACACAGAGAAAATGCGTTTCCCCATCTAGGCCTTTAACCACGGGTAGATCTATCCAATTGCAACATTTGGTGAAAATTTCAAGAACCCTAGAGGGGTAGAACGGGTCTTACGAGAGCTCAGAAGGACCATACCCCCCTTTTGATATGTGATTTCGTAAGGACCTGCTACGTTTGAAGTGGCGTACACAGAGAAAATGCGTTTCCCCATCTAGGCTTTTAACCACGGGTAGATCTATCCAATTGCAACATTTGGTGAAAATTTCAAGAACCCTAGAGGGGTAGAACGGGTCTTACGAGAGCTCAGAAGGACCATACCCCCCTTTTGATATGTGATTTCGTAAGGATCTGCTACGTTTGAAGTGGCGTACACAAAGAAAATGCGTTTCCCCATCTAGGGCTTTTAACCACGGGTAGATCTATCCAATTGCAACATTTGGTGAAAATTTCAAGAACCCTAGAGGGGTAGAACGGGTCTTACGAGAGCTCAGAAGGACCATACCCCCCTTTTGATATGTGATTTCGTAAGGATCTGCTACGTTTGAAGTGGCGTACACAAAGAAATGCGTTTCCCCATCTAGGGCTTTTAACCACGGGTAGATCTATCCAATTGCAACATTTGGTGAAAATTTCAAGAACCCTAGAGGGGTAGAACGGGTCTTACGAGAGAGCTCAGAAGGACCATACCCCCCTTTTGATATGTGATTTCGTAAGGATCTGCTACGTTTGAAGTGGCGTACACAAAGAAAATGCGTTTCCCCATCTAGGGCTTTTAACCACGGGTAGATCTATCCAATTGCAACATTTGGTGAAAATTTCAAGAACCCTAGAGGGGTAGAACGGGTCTTACGAGAGCTCAGAAGGACCATACCCCCTTTTGATATGTGATTTCGTAAGGATCTGCTACGTTTGAAGTGGCGTACACAAAGAAAATGCGTTTCCCCATCTAGGGCTTTTAACCACGGGTAGATCTATCCAATTGCAACATTTGGTGAAAATTTCAAGAACCCTAGAGGGGTAGAACGGGTCTTACGAGAGCTCAGAAGGACCATACCCCCCTTTTGATATGTGATTTCGTAAGGATCTGCTACGTTTGAAGTGGCGTACACAAAGAAAATGCGTTTCCCCATCTAGGGCTTTTAACCACGGGTAGATCTATCCAATTGCAACATTTGGTGAAAATTTCAAGAACCCTAGAGGGGTAGAACGGGTCTTACGAGAGCTCAGAAGGACCATACCCCCCTTTTGATATGTGATTTCGTAAGGATCTGCTACGTTTGAAGTGGCGTACACAAAGAAAATGCGTTTCCCATCTAGGGCTTTTAACCACGGGTAGATCTATCCAATTGCAACATTTGGTGAAAATTTCAAGAACCCTAGAGGGGTAGAACGGGTCTTACGAGAGCTCAGAAGGACCATACCCCAAGAACGGGTCTTACGAGAGCTCAGAAGGACCATACCCCCCTTTTGATATGTGATTTCGTAAGGATCTGCTACGTTTGAAGTGGCGTACACAAAGAAAATGCGTTTCCCCATCTAGGGCTTTTAACCACGGGTAGATCTATCCAATTGCAACATTTGGTGAAAATTTCAAGAACCCTAGAGGGGTAGAACGGGTCTTACGAGAGCTCAGAAGGACCATACCCCCTTTTGATATGTGATTTCGTAAGGATCTGCTACGTTTGAAGTGGCGTACACAAAGAAAATGCGTTTCCCCATCTAGGGCTTTTAACCACGGGTAGATCTATCCAATTGCAACATTTGGTGAAAATTTCAAGAACCCTAGAGGGGTAGAACGGGTCTTACGAGAGCTCAGAAGGACCATACCCCCTTTTGATATGTGATTTCGTAAGGATCTGCTACGTTTGAAGTGGCGTACACAAAGAAAATGCGTTTCCCCATCTAGGGCTTTTAACCACGGGTAGATCTATCCAATTGCAACATTTGGTGAAAATTTCAAGAACCCTAGAGGGGTAGAACGGGTCTTACGAGAGCTCAGAAGGACCATACCCCCTTTTGATATGTGATTTCGTAAGGATCTGCTACGTTTGAAGTGGCGTACACAAAGAAAATGCGTTTCCCCATCTAGGGCTTTTAACCACGGGTAGATCTATCCAATTGCAACATTTGGTGAAAATTTCAAGAACCCTAGAGGGGTAGAACGGGTCTTACGAGAGCTCAGAAGGACCATACCTCTCTTTTGATATGTGATTTCGACGTTTTAAGGATCTGAAACATGTAGTTTGTTCAGAGTGAAAGGTCAAGATCATGACTTAATTTATTAACTCGGTGTTTTGTTTGATTTTACATATTTGAGATACATTTGTCTATAACTTTTTTATGTTTAGAAGCAATGATTTTCAACACGAAGACAAAGTCGAGCTCGACAATAAAACTGTATTGTTGATAAACTTTTAACACTTTATGTGAGCTTAGGCCATTTTTAGTTTTCATTTTTTCATAGCATGGCATTCAAAACGGAGTAAATGTCAAAGTTCTGGATTAGTTTGGAAAATGTGAGCTTTTTCCTCTATATTTGTTACATTTCAATTTTGAGTATTTACTTACACTGCTCTTTTACCATTGATCAAGTTTAAAAGCCAAGGTACTGACCTCATTTGAAAATTAATCCTGAAAATGCTAAATCTGGACTATATTTTTGCAATGCTCTTCATAATTATGATAGAGCTTTATATCTTTATGAGTTATAATTATGAATATATTTGAAGCCGATTTTAATTTTGTAATTTTAAATAGACATTTTTGGTCATGTGTAATTTCATGTCTAAGATATTGATTTCGTTTGCATATTATTTATTTATTTATTTATTTATTTATTTATTTATTTTGGAAAAGCCGAAACTTCAAAGCTTTTTGGTAAATTCTACAGAAGTAAGCTAATGGAATTTAGTCGAGTTTGCAAATAAGCATATGATAGACGCCAGGGTGGATGACGCATTGCAAAAAATGAGGTTAAAGGTCACTGAATGGAAAACAATTATTATATCCTGGACATAATGTGCCCTTATCTTGCAAAAAACGTGTAACTTTTATTTGCAATAATTTTGAGATAAATAGAACATATTGTATAGTGATGACTGTTCTTAAAACTGCATGACGTTAAATAAACAATTTTTTAAGATAAATATTGCCAAGATCTTGTCCAAATACATGTAGAATAATTAATTTTTGAAACATAAATTTGTGAAGATGTAAGAAAAGATCATATCCACCAAGTTTACTATGCCAGTCTGCAAAACATCATATATACATGTATATAGAAATTAATCAAAGTACTGAGAGTACTCTAAGTAGAGATTTGGCTTTTAGCTATACATGTATATAAAATATTAATATATGTTATGTTCTGAATGTTACAATAAAACAAAAGTAAAATAGATATTTTCATCAGATAATAACATTACTAAGGACATATGTTTAATCAATATGAAGGTGATGTTTTCAATGGCGTTTAAGCAATATTTAGTGCAAATAGGTCAAATGAGTGAATTATATCATGAAATATACATATAAACTTTCTAATACTAGAAAATTCGGCATATTTATGAGTAATAACATCAGAATAATATAAAACTAAGTTTTAGAAGTATATATATCAAAGGAAATCGACCAGAATTTGCACTTGAGGTAGACCAAAGTATAGTGGATGAATCAAATATTTTATTTTCAGTGTTGATGGCATATATTGTTTAACAATCTTGATATTAAAATATATATTAGTAATACTTAGTATTTGTTTTTATAATGCTTTGGAATTTTGTTTTAGACATGGATTGGTATGTTTGATATGATCACTTCATATGTATGATATGATGCAATGCTGAAAACTTTTTCTCGATTCTTGGAGGTGTTGACAGTTCTAAAGCAACTTTTTCCTTACTACTTTCCAAAAGAAAATGTTTGAAATTGAAATTGTTGGAATTGTTCATTTTCTTACAGACATAACAATATCATTATGATCATGTACTTGTGTTTTGACAAATATATTAACATTGATAATGATATGTAATGATTCCTTAAAAACTGTCTCAGTTTTCAGCACTAGAAATCAGCCAAAAATGGGCGCTTAGTAAGGACCACTCGTGCATTTTGTATGTAATAATCTGTAAAAAAAAAAATTGGTGTAATTGTAATGATGTTTTGGTGTCTTTCTCAAAATGTGGTGAAACTTTTCGTGTCAATAACTTTAAGGCAGGAAGAATAACTTGTTTGCTAAAAAGATAAAACCAAAACATTTTCTACAAAATTAGGGCCCATATATCTTTTTAAATGTAGACTTAAAAATTGCATCAACTGTGTTTGCTAAACGAATTTAAACAGTCCTAGATGGTTTCGGTGATTCAATATATAAATTTTTTAAAGCATTAAATTGAGAAGATTACTTCTCTGTCTGTTCCGGTTTTAAAAGGTGTTTTCGATAAAAACAAGTTATTTAGATGGGGGTAAACAGGGTTGTGGTGATAAACTTAGAACTGACAGAAAACTAGAATGGAATTGAAAAGGAAATTTCAAACTTTTGGGTATAAAATATAATTTGGGAGATATAGATTTTTATCCAGAAAATTATACAGATTAACTTGAGTCCTTTAAGAAGCTTCTGTTCTGAATGATTTGTCATTCTTAAGTGCCAGATCTTCAAAACGACATAATAAATGAAATAAAAACATTGACGTTCTCTTTCATATGGAACATCAAAGTGAATTAAATAAAACGAGGTGTATTGGTTTTTTTAAATTATGATGAAGGTAGTTTAAAGGTATCCCATATCAGGTTCTTTTGTCAAAAGATTTCATGGGTACAGAAAATCCGCTCTGCCATTTACCATGGAAATGTCTGCTTCTGGATGATCTCGAAGAGTTCGAGGGTGTTAATGTTTTTAAAGATGGGTTTGCTTCAATCACACCGTTGATGAATAAATTCTGGTGATCGGTGATCACTGCATGGGCCAATTTACCAAATAATTACATCACAAACACAAATGACGTAATGTCACAATATCTCTGGTAAAATCAAGATAAGAATCAAATCCCACGTGATTATAGAAAATGAAGTAAATAATGTTTATTTGGAAAGAAGCACAAATAATCATTTTGTGCATTTTACATTTATGCATTTTATTAATTAAATAGTATATCCATTTATGTAGAATGTCCAATACATTTCCCCAATACAATATTGCAATAGAAAAGATGTGTCTCTGCAAACAGATCGAAATGTATTCGATATATCAGTATTCCACGACAAGGGCACACAAAATTAGAATAAACTGGGAATTTGTTGAGGTAGACCCATACATTGAAAACATATTTTAAAATTATAATATGTTGTACATAGGCATTAACCACTCAACATGCCAAAATTTCAAGGTAGGTATTCGGAATACTTAAGAAAATTCTAAAGCGCCATCTGGTGGCCATTTTCACGACACAAACGATAAAAAATAATAAGCTCTCATACTTTTTGCCATGCTTAGAATCCAAAAAAGTCTTGCTATTAAATTTAACATTATGTCATAAAGATAATTTGGACTAATTGATTTTACTTCCGGACATGCGGTATTTTTCTACTGCGCCACCTATCAAGAAAGAACATTAAAATTTCGGAAATCTAAAAGTAACACCCTTTCGTTATTTTGATGTTTTATAAAAAATACGATCGCTGATTTTAACATATGTTGCACATGAATATATACGTTTAGAAAAATAGGGGGTAGTCAAGCTGCTTTTTTCATAAAATTGCATTAAAAACAAAACCAAGAAAAGAAACCTTATTCCTTACATAAGAAGTCACAATTAATGTCCTAGGATACAATTTTAAACCCAATGTTTTTCGTTTGGTGTTAACAAATCAGAAAAAAACAGTGATAATGAGCTATTTGGCTATGCAAAACAAAACGAATTTAAAATACCATGCTATCTGTACCCCTAGCAACCGTTACCCAATACCAACGAATTAAATTGGAAAGGGGAGTCGTATACATTGATGAAGGGTTCTTGATTCTAGACCGCTGAAATGAAAAGCAAATACAAGAGCATAGTCAAAATTTGACACTGAGAACAATGATTATGAAGTATGTTTATTGAACAACCGTACGTTTGCGTCGTACTATTTTTATTTGAATAACCCTCCTCCCAAAAAAGTCACATGAAGCAGCGATATAAAACAGATCTTCCTTATTTCCGTTAAATTATACATTTTGTTCTTTAAAAATAATACACAACATTCGTGTTGTGAATTATATGCTTTTGTGAATACAGATAATTATTCTAAATGATACGCGTTAGGGCGTCCCAGCCATAATTCGGTAGGTGCCGAACACCATTTATTCGTGACGTCATAGGTACAAAGACGTAAAATTGGAGAGTTTTTAATTCTGTTCTGTAACATGTACAGAGAAATAAAAATATTTAGAGCAAAAAAAAAAAAAAAAAAAAAAAAAAAAAAAAAAAAAACCAAAAAACTGCCTTCAGTGAAGTGCCAAAATTAAAAATACCAACAGTTTAACAGTTTTTTAATTATGGCACTTCACTGAAGGCAGTTTTTGTATTTTGTACTTAATTAGGTGTTTAATTTTGAAATTCACTGAAAAAAAGTGTTTTATTTTGACACTGAATTAGGCGTTTGATTTTGAGAGTACATATTTAGATGTTTTATTTTGACACCCACTGAATAAGGTGTTTAATTCTAAAACCCATTTAATAATGTGTTTTATTTTGACAGTTGCTATTTAAGTGCTTTATTTTGACACTCGCTGAATAAGGTGTTTTATTTTGACACTCGCTGAATAAGGTGTTTTATTTTGACAATCACTGAATAAGGTTTTATTATATTCACTGTATAAGGTTTTTTTACACTCGCTAAATAAAGTGTTTTTATTTTGCCAATTTCTGAATACGGTGTTTTTATACTCACTGAATAAGGTGTTTGATTTTGATACTCGCTATATAATGTTTTTTAGTTTTGATACTAACTGAACAAGGTGTCTTATTATAAAACGGAATACAAAAGTAAGTCATCCGGTTTCATTGAAATAACGATATTCTTGATACAATCTGAAATCATTTTAATTATCTTTATAATTAAACACTAGATATTTAACATTTTTATTACATTTATTCTGATGATCACATTACTAGTAAGTGAAACTCAAGTCAAGCATTATCCTGAACAAAATGTCGCCTTAGTAATTTAGCTATAAAATATGAAATGTAATTAACGTGCGATTACTTTTCGAGTTTGTTCAGTGGAATATGTCATTCAATTATTTATCTTACAAAAACTCGCCTGTAGATTACGTTACATAATAAACATCATCAGAAACATCAAAAGTGATGTATCGTAGTTCGTCAGTCAGTTATTTAGTTATTAAAGGTGTACCCAAAAATTCAAACAAGTGTGCGTCTAGTTGTTTGCAGAACAATTACACTAGGATTAACATTTATTTCTTTGAAATGTTTTGCAACTTTTACCCAATTGAGATTTAATGTTAAATCTGCTCTTTATCTGAATTATAATTAGACTCTAATGGTTGTGAAAAGGTGCCATTAAGAAATTAGGATATACGTTAGAAAAAAGCATTGTATTCAAGACATCAGTATTCAGTTACATGTACACGTTAACGCTTAATATTGGCAGTTCTTTTTAAAATATATGTGATTTTAGCACTTTCAAATTGGGTGTTATATAAACAAAATGTTAAACTACAACCACAATTTCCTTATTTCCGGTACTCATATTGCTTGTTTTATATAAGTATTCGAATGAAATGATCGTTAGAATTACACTTTTTTTAACCTTTGACACCAAAATTACTTAACAACCTTTTAAAGATACAGTGCCAATTTTGAGAAAATGCATTCGTCACTCGGTTTAGTTTTGAAATGCTAATACATTGAGAATTTAACATTACATCACATACTTTTAATTATGTGTTTCTGCATACGGTGTGGCTGAATGATTTAGGGGTAAAAACAATTATATCTTCTCAATGAATTTATTTGAAATTTGTCATACATCATTAAATAACATAGTTATATATATAGTAACCCACTATAGGTATAGTTCATATGGTGTAATATTTTTGTGAAAATAATCCTGGAGTCGTTTGTGTACATCCAACACCCAGATTTAACCTATCATTGACGTCATTGTCCTAACATCTTGACAGAATAGACACTTATCAATGAAATTTAAAACATCAGATTTTGCATATAAATTACGGTTATATAATTTACTCCTATATTGATTATTTACCAAATAAAAATTTAACATACAAAATTAATTCCATAAAACCACATTTAAAATAAACGGACAACATTTCTACACTTAAAATCGTTAAAACGTACTTGGAAACATTAAATTCGTATCATTTAAACAGACAATTATGAGTATATATATCTATCGCCTAAATAAACATGTTTTATATTGGTTGTTTTATTATAATTATGGTTACATAATAGGTAAATAGTGATGTTGTATTTGCCGTTTAGAACTCTTAGTCAACGTAATACATAGAGCACTTTCAGTACTTTGATTAATTCTGAAAACTTTTTATATCTACTATAATGCGCTTGAAAAGGTACACCTGGTGCATAATTATGCAGTTTATTCTTACATCGACACTATAATTTTTATTTTATGGTTAAAATAAATAAACATTGTATTCAGTTTTTCAACTTGTTACATTTTGTAATAAATGTTGGAAATATGATTTCCAACATAACATGTAATCAAAAACAGAAAGCTAGTTATCATAGTAATCCCGAGCTCTTGTTAGTCCCGTTCTTCCCCTCTAGGGTTCTTGAAAACCAAATGTTGCAATTGGATAGATCTACCCGTGGTTAAAAGCCCTAGATGGGGAAACGCATTTTCTTTGTGTACGCCACTTCAAACGTAGCAGATCCTTACGAAATCACATATCAAAAGGGGGGTATGGTCCTTCTGAGCTCTCGTAAGACCCGTTCTACCCCTCTAGGGTTCTTGAAATTTTCATCAAATGTTGCAATTGGATAGATCTACCCGTGGTTAAAAGCCCTAGATGGGGAAACGCATTTTCTTTGTGTACGCCACTTCAAACGTAGCAGATCCTTACGAAATCACATATCAAAAGGGGGTATGGTCCTTCTGAGCTCTCGTAAGACCCGTTCTACCCCTCTAGGGTTCTTGAAATTTTCACCAAATGTTGCAATTGGATAGATCTACCCGTGGTTAAAAGCCCTAGATGGGGAAACGCATTTTCTTTGTGTACGCCACTTCAAACGTAGCAGATCCTTACGAAATCACATATCAAAAGGGGGGTATGGTCCTTCTGAGCTCTCGTAAGACCCGTTCTACCCCTCTAGGGTTCTTGAAATTTTCACCAATTGTTGCAATTGGATAGATCTACCAGTGGTTAAAAGCCCTAGATGGGGAAACGCATTTTCGTTGTGTACGCCACTTCAAACGTAGCAGATCCTTACGAAATCACATATCAAAAGGGGGGTATGGTCCTTCTGAGCTCTCGTAAGACCCGTTCTACCCCTCTAGGGTTCTTGAAATTTTCACCAAATGTTGCAATTGGATAGATCTACCCGTGGTTAAAAGCCCTAGATGGGGAAACGCATTTTACGCCCTATGCGTAATTTCGTAATCACACTTAGAATCACGGTTCCTGTGGTCTTAATATACAGGTGGTCTTTATAAAAAGTTGTGTGCGATACCAGGTAGCCCTAAATATCAAATATTAATAAATCAAATGATATGAGGATAACCCGTATTTAAATAAAATCGAATTGCCCGCTTGATGATATTTAAAAAAATTGCGGGCTAGAATTGCGGGCTAGCTTACCAGTATTTCGTCCCATACTTTGGACATTTCATACTTTACAATCCGGGACGTTTCTCTTGGTGTATGCAGGAATGGACATCTAGTTAAACATTATGTATGTTAACATTTGATTAGTAAAAAGTGACGAACATCGAAATAAACGCCACAAACGGCTTTTACAGAAAATCATTGAATACCATTGTTATGTTATATTGTGGGGAGGTGCTTATTCTTTCGGAGCACCCAGCCTTACTTCCTTCGTGAAAGTCAACGTGCTTTAACTTATCTTAGCAGTTTTCAGTGTTTTTACTTTGCTTTTTGGATTTGTGATTTGGACATGTGGACCTTAATTGTGTCGGAATTAATATTATTGTGTGTATATTTATTCGACATTATAAATGTGAGTCAAGAACAGCAAATTGAATAAACGCGAAAATTCGGCATTGTGAATATGAGTCAAAAATTGCAAATTGAATGAACGCGAGAATTCGACATTATGAATATGAGTCAAGAATAGCAAATTGAATGAACGCGAAAATTTTACTTTGCTCTAGTGGTTGTGATTTAGACATGTGGACCGGTATGTTGGAAGCATAACCACTTGTTCAAACCTTTGTTATTTCTGGTTTTAATCGAAGATACATACAGACATATCGAAAGTTTAACGCTGAGGTTAAAAAAGGAGTGGACGCCCGGCTGCAGAGCGACCAAGTTATTGTGTAGCAAGATATATGTATATTGGGATGCTGAAAAACTGTCGACATATAGCTAACATCTGCCGAGATACAGACCTGTCGAAAGTTTAACACTCGGCTTACGGAAAACAGTCGATGTTCGGCCATCAAGTTGCCGAGATTTTGATAACTATTGGCAGAAAAGCTGCCGATAAAAACAAAGCAGCTGCCGAGATGAGCTGTCGATTCGGTATCTTAGTGTTAACCCTTTCGACAGGTCTGTACTGTATAACAAAATACTGATTCGGCACTTATTTGTTAGACTTAGTGTTAACCTTTAGACAGGTCTGTACTGTATAACAAAATACCTTTCTGAGCTACCGATTTGGCACTTATTTGTTAGCCTAGAGTAAACCTTTAGACAGGTCTGTACTGTATAACAAAATACCTTTCTGAGCTACCGATTTGGCACTTATTTGTTAGCCTAGAGTAAACCTTTCGACAGGTCTGTATTGTATAACAAAATACCTTTCTGAGCTACCGATTTGGCACTTATTTGTTAGACTTAGTGTTAACCTTTCGACAGGTCTGTAGTGTATAACAAAATACCTTTCTGAGCTACCGATTTGGCACTTATTTGTTAGCCTAGAGTAAACCTTTCGACAGGTCTGTATTGTATAACAAAATACCTTTCTGAGCTACCGATTTGGCACTTATTTGTTAGACTTAGTGTTAACCTTTCGACAGGTCTGTACTGTATAACAAAATACCTTTCTGAGCTACCGATTTGGCACTTATTTGTTAGACTTAGTGTTAACCTTTCGACAGGTCTGTACTGTATAACAAAATACCTTTCTGAGCTACCGATTTGGCACTTATTTGTTAGCCTAGAGTAAACCTTTCGACAGGTCTGTATTGTATAACAAAATACCTTTCTGAGCTACCGATTTGGCACTTATTTGTTAGCCTAGAGTAAACCTTTCGACAGGTCTGTATTGTATAACAAAATACCTTTCTGAGCTACTGATTCGGCACTTATTTGTTAGACTTAGTGTTAAACTTTCGACAGGTCTGTACTGTATAACAAAAAACCTTTCTGAGCTACCGATTTGGCACTTATTTGTTAGACTTAGTGTTAAACTTTCGACAGGTCTGTACTGTATAACAAAATACCTTTCTGAGCTACCGATTTGGCACTTATTTGTTAGCCTAGAGTAAACCTTTCGACAGGTCTGTATTGTATAACAAAATACCTTTCTGAGCTACCGATTTGGCACTTATTTGTTAGTGTAAACAATATTTTATTAATCTAAACAAGTATCACATATTACAAAAGTTACAATAATTAGGATTCTGGAACAAGAGTTCAACTCTTATGTTAACCAGTTTCCTACAAAGTAGATGATTACACGAGTGAAGAAGTTACTATGTACATCAACAACTTAATAATAATAATAATAATAATAATAATAATAATAATAATAATAAGATTAATAATAATAATAATAATATGTTGGTGGGTGTGTACTAATCATATATAAAAATGCAAAAAAAATATGGTGGTGTATTTCGCTTGAATCATGAACATAAAATAAAATTGGGGTTTAGTTGAATCGTTTACTTTGTATAATATAGTTTTGAACTGTTATAAATATAGTATTGTTTTGGTCGACAGGTAATGTTGGGTCACCAAATAACAATTTGTCGACACTTAAAATATATGGGAGATGTTCCAAAGTTACAGCACGAATATTGCTGTAATTGCGACAATATAAAAGAAAATGTTCTGTATTTTCAACATTACCACATACACAAAATGGGTCTGGGACTAAGTTTTTACAATATAAGTGATATTTGAGGGCACTACATTCTAAGCGTAATCGTGAATGATAAATTTGGCCTATTCTAGAACCACAGTTAAAATAAGAGGGTATTTTCCTACTGGTGTTAATGTATTTCTTGAAAACTGAAATAGAACTATTTTTTATTTCTTCTGGTAAGTCATTCCAATCTCTTATAGTGCGGGGCATGAATGAATTGTGATAAAAGGCTGTTTTACACATAATACTTCTAATATGTTGTGAACCTCGTGTATTATGTGAGTGAATATCGTTATAGGAGGGGGGAATTAGATCACTTAAATATCTGGGTGCTAAGTTGTTGGACATTTTGTAAAATTGAATTAATCTTTTTTGTTAGCCTAGAGTAAACCTTTCGACAGGTCTGTATTGTATAACATAATACCTTTCTTAGCTACCGATTTGGCACTTATTTGTTAGCCTAGAGTAAACCTTTCGACAGGTCTGTATTGTATAACAAAATACCTTTCTGAGCTACCGATTTGGCACTTATTTGTTAGACTTAGTGTTAAACTTTCGACAGGTCTGTACTGTATAACAAAATACCTTTCTGAGCTACCGATTTGGCACTTATTTGTTAGACTTAGTGTTAAACTTTCGACAGGTCTGTACTTTTTTTTATTTTTTAAGTATAACTACTAGATGTGTGCAAAAGAACGATCTCTTTGCATTTGTAACCCGACATAAGCATTGGAAACATATGGTTAAAATTGGTTACATTTATATTCAATTACTTAAAAAGCGTTCATTAAAACACTTCAGTGTATGTTTTCACTGTGCCCTTCATTGGTTACACACTATTATCACAGGGGTTAAGCTGATGTCCGTAACTGCAGTTACCCTCATCTCAAGATGGCGGACGCGGAAATGGGTCATTTTAATTTCTCTGGTTTTCTCTCACATTACTATTAATGTAGCGGTGACCTCGGGCTTCATAAACAAAACAAATCTGAAGCATGGAGACCAAACGCCAATATCGCTCATTTAACAGTAATCGAAGTTTGAAATACGTAACGGAAAACAAGGATGTCCGTATCTGCTGAATTGATGTACGTAACTGGTATTGATGTCCGTAACGGGACATTCTGTGCAACGATAATATTGTAGATATTTGTTTAAATTTAAGGTTTTTAATGAAAACTGAACCCGTATACTAGTATTCGCACGGCGGTTTCTGTAAAAGCAAACGTAGAGGAAGACGTAGATCCATATGTCGTAAATGCACAGGCACTTGTTTCCGATATTTAAAAAAAACAAACTATATAATTAAAAAAACACAATGTATCCATCTTCGCGCCATCCAAAACGTTGACCCCTTGGGTTTTCTTTGTTTTTACGTGATGCTTGGGAATTCAAATACACAACATATACCATTCTTTTCTACATATATTCCACTAAGGAATGGTGTATAAAATGTTCATCATTGTCGTCTCTGTCATATACCTTTTTTAAATTTAATCATAAAATACATTCAAAAAGTGGTATATGACATACGTCCTTTCAAGAATATTTCACTTATATCAAGGCGGACACTTTTATGGTGAAGGTAAGAGTATCCATGTAGTGAGAGTCATTGGGTTTGAAGACAAACATCTTAACTCCCAGCCACATGTCTGTGCACCTGACCCCATCTCTGTGTTTACCGCATTTTACTCTGAAAAAAAAACTATTTCTAAGTTGTTTATCAAAAAAGAAGTATTCTAATCAGGTATTAATGAAGTCAACATACCCTTTTAAAACTTTTATAACAGTAATCCATTAGACCTTTACTACTTAAAACATTAAATATAACATAAATATAAACAATAAAAGAACCTTGAAACACAACTATAGTCTAGCTTTAAGGTACAGTAAAATTATGCTAAATATTTGTTAATATAGCATTCTTTGTACTTTTTTTTTTAATTTTTTTTTCGTCTTTTTAAGGTCATTCATATATTTAAATAATCTCATTTAAACTAGACAAATAAACATTAAATAAAAACACAAAGTAACATTATTGAAAATGACCCATCGAAGTAATAGTTTTAAGAATAAAATCTAAGGATATTTCATCAAGAAAATATAGATAAAAATAATTCATTTAAAATAGGTGTCCTGTATAACTTGGCACGGGATCAAACATTTCGAAGACATTCTGATAACCATATGTACACGTTTTTAACAAAATTTCTAAACCGTTATTTAAATCCGACACTTATGTCATATTTACTCAATCGACGGGTCACCGAAGGTCCAAGTGAGCTATTGCAATCACTTGGCGTCCGTCGTCGTCGTCCGTTAACATTTTTTCAAAAATCTTCTCCTCTGAAACTACTGAACAGATTTTAATTAAACTTGGTATGATTGCTTCTTAGAGTATCCTGCACAAAATTTATGTTTCTTTTCTTGATCCGTCAATAAACATGGCGACTGTTACTAAAAATAAAACATATAGTAATATCACTTTAAATTGCTTATAACTCGCAAACTATTGCAGATAGGCAACATCTGATGGATCTTAGGCTCTTTAGAATCAAAAGTTCTACAAAAGTCTCCATTGGGTCAAAGTTGTCAGATGACCCCTTTTAGGAGTTATGCCCCTATTAAAGTAAAAAATCACATTTTTAAAATTTTTTTTGCCTTATATAATGAAAAATATTGCAGATAGAGAAAAGCTGTTGCTTGCTTAAATGTTCAGCTTAAGAAGCTCTACAAAAGTCTCCATAGAAGTTAACAGATGACCCCTTTTAGGTGCTATGCGTTGAATAATCGAGTTTTTTCTACTTAAGGCAGATAAAGAAAAGCTGTTGCTTGCTTATACAAAAATGTATGTTCAGCTCGTTAAGCTCTACAAAAGTCTCCATTAGACCAAATTTGTCAGATGACCCCTTTTACAGTAGTTGGTAATGCCCCTTTTGGCCTATAGTATGAAATCTATTGCAGATAGTGCTTGCTTAAATGATCAGGTCATACACTCTACTAAAGTCGCCATTAAACCAACTTTGTCAGATGATCCCTTATAAAGGTTATGCCCATTGAAAAGCGGAAAATGGTCTTATAAGTTGATAGAACGAAAACTAATGCAGTTAAAGACAAGCTTATGCTTGCTTAAATGTTCAGTCCAAGAAGCTCCACAAAAGTCTCTACTAGGCTGAAAATGTCAGATGACCCCTTTTATGGGTTATGTTATGTTATGTTCAGCTTAAAAAGTCATTTGACTGACCTGTTTTAGATGTTATGCCTTGTAACAACTCCTAATGAAGTCCGACGCCTAATGAAGTCCGGACTTCATTAGGCGTCGAAATTGCAACGCCTAATGAAGTCCGGACTTCATTAGGCGTTGACAATTTCGACGCCTAATGAAGTCCACGGATTGGGGCTCCAGACGAGGAGACTTTACCAAAAAAAAGTCTCAAAATTTTACGACTTCAATTTAGACCAACTAGCAATAGCAACGTACATTCAGGCACATACATCGTGTGCTTTGTCCAACCGTACCATACCCCCGCGAAAATGCTTAGGGGTATTTATACGAATCATCCTGTCCGTCCGTCGGTCCGTCCGTCCGTCCGCCCGTTCGTCAAAATATCGTGTAAGCTTAAATATGAAGCTTCCATGTCTATGAATGGATTTTGATCAAACTTGGAACCAAAGTTATTGTCCGTCTGTCCGTCCGTTCGTCCGTCTGGACTGATTGATTTGTTAAATGGTTTTTTTAGATCTAGTCAAGAATATTTACTTATATCGAGACGTCACCAGCTATAGATGAAATATTTGAAGTTTTTACCTTTGGGGTGCGTACAATGTACAGGGAGGGTCTCCAACGAGCCATACTTTCTGTGATACATTGTTATCATGTGATGCATTGGTTTATCAGGTCTTTTCCGAAGGACCCCGTGACTTTCATTGCTACATGTAAATGACATTAGCAACACCCTGCTATTGTTTTGCATTTTACAATATTTTAATTTTGCGTGCATTACCATGCATGTAATAAGGTGCCCAAAAATAATAATATTTATTTATTTATTTATTTATTTATTTATTTATTTATTTATTTATTCTTATTTTTATCTATCTTCTCCGCTAAATTTCTCAACAAGGTTTCTTAGAATCCATCATACGTACATGTATATGAATTCAAATGTGATTTTTTCCCTCAAACTTCCGTGCTTACTTTATCATCTGATGGATTTCATTAAGCTTCGAGGCAACAACACGGCTAACGATGTCCCATACTATTTCATCTTATTAAAAGTCTCCGTTTTAATCATAGTTTTTGTGCAACAGATATATATTTATTTTTATCATGATAAAAAAGTTTTGCAGTGGCCTTTATATCAACTGTTTTTAATAAGTTTAACGCAGAGGATCGTTGATATAGACAATATCTTGTTAGCAGTATTAGATTAAGTAGTAGTATACCTTTCTGAAGCTGAACTTTATTAGGCGTCGAGGTAACATAACGCCTAATGAATTCCCTTATTATATCTTATTACATGTACATAGTGGACTTCATTAGATTAGGCGTCGAGGTAACGTAACGCCTAATGAAGTCCCTTACTATATCTTTGTACATAGTGGACTTCATTAGGCGTCGAGGTAACTTAACGCCTAATGAAGTCCTTTACTATATCTTTGTATATAGTGGATTTCATTAGGCGTCGAGGTAACATAACGCCTAATGAAGTCCATTACTATATCTTTGTACATAGTGGACTTCATTAGGCGTCGAAGTAACTTAACGCCTAATGAAGTCCATTACTATATCTTTGTACATAGTGGACTTCATTAGGCGTCGAGGTAACTTAACGCCTAATGAAGTCCATTACTATATCTTTGTACATAGTGGATTTCATTAGGCGTCGAGGTAACGTAACGCCTAATGAAGTCCCTTACTATATCTTTGTACATAGTGCCACATCATCAACGGGAAGTAACAGGTGATGGTGAAGGGTTTAAATATATGTTTTTTCATGCAATGATGACACCATGTTGATGATGTGGCATGAGGAGTTGATGTTCTGATGATGATGATAACAATGATGGTTGTAGTGGTGATGAAATTTGAGTTCTGCAGATGATGATGTCACCATATTATTGTAATGATGATGATGGTGGTGGTGACATTGAGTACTGTTGTTGCCGATGATGATGATTCATAATAATAATAATGTTACCATGTTGATGATGATGTGACATGTAAATTTGTGATGATGATGATGATGATGATGATGATGATATTGATGATGATGATGATGATGATGATGATGATGATGATGATGATGATGATGATGATGATGATGATGATGATGATGATAATGGTGATGATGATGATGATGATGATGATGATGATGATGATGATGATGATGATGATAATAATAATAATTCCCATGGGAATTTATGATTTAGTAATTTAATAGTAGAGTTTAATGAAGTTTCGTCTGGGTTAAACAAGGCAGGTGTCATCGGCATATATATTGTGATATTAAATATTCTGAGTCGTTAATCGAGATACCCTTGATATTTGGCTCTTGCTTAATTGCAGCACTGAGTAATTCAGCAGCAATAATAAAGGGGTAAGGAGCTAAAGGATCCCCTTGTCGAACCCCTCGTTCTATTGGAAAAAAGTTGGAACAATGTCCATTATATTGAATACCACTTGTGATTCCAGAATAAAAGGTGTTAAACCATTTTATTATGGACTCACCAAAGCCAAAAAAACCTTCCCAGATAATAAATCATTTGAGAATTCCTTTTTATCTGCGACCTTTACTTTTGTACCAATAACCTTTATCTTATGTAACAAAATGATATTTATATCAATACCTGGAATTTTCTAATATATACATGCCTATATAAACAGTTAATATTTTCAGATATATTGGCCAGAGTTTTAAGAATTTCTTCCTTAATTAAGTACCGTGTTTTCCTCATTTCAACTCCTACAGCTATAATTTGTGCAAATCTGAAACTAAGTGTCCTAAGTATGCTACACATGAAATATCACAGGAATATCTCTTGTATGTTTAGAGAAGATGATTAAAATCACTAGTTCTTCCTTTATGGGACCCAAATGGGGACATGACGTCTTCATTCATCATAATCTGAGATTCCTTCACCCAGACAGGATACTCAGTAAGTTTCATCAGATTTGGCTCAGTAGTTTAGGAAGAGATGGTTAAAATATGAAATGTTATCGCATGACGGACGACACAAGACAAAAAACCGACAGTGGACAATCGTTAAAAAAACTCAGGTGAGCTAAAATTGTCCTGGCCTACACAAAAGTCTGATCAGTGGGATATTGGTTTACACTGGACACATTGTATGTACAAATTATAAAAAATACATTTAAATTTTTTTAAAAAAGGAATAAATTAGCATCGACTTAAAATCAGAGAATGGTTCTGACAAATAGCATGGGTACTTATATAATCATTTAACAAATTAATTAAATTTTAAAAAATGCATAATGTAATCAATGTTTATAGAAACTATTCTTTTTTATGTTGCTGAAATTCTCAATATAGCACAAACCATAGTAGTCGAAATTGAAATTTCACAATAGGGGGACATGAGTGTTCAAAGCTGGCACCATAGCTGTCTTATAACATCATAGATTAGGGGTCAAGAATAAACCTGTTGCCAAGCTGATCGACCCTTGGTTTAGTAGATAAAAGGTCAAAGGTCAGACAGTGGTTTTTTTCCAAAAAAATAATCTTTATTAGTTTATAGCTGTCCAAATATATACTTTTTGAGATTTAAATAAATCAAATAAATCTGTTCTCATGTAATCATAGTATTTCATGTATTTTAACATTGACTAGGAAGCTAATTGAGACTGTTTAGGCTAAAATTTAAATATTTCAATGTTATTTTTCAAAATTCTGACACAAGCTTCAAGATAGAATAAAATAAAAGTATGCATTCAACATGAAAGTATGAATCAAAATGCTAAAATATAATTCTTTTGTAAATACATGACTGTGATTAAAACAAATATATTGTTTAAACCCAGCTGATAATTTAAAATTTATTAAAAGTTTAAAATCAAAGTACTGCAAGTACTGTAATCGGCAAGGCATAGTCACGAGAATCTCTGAAATATATCAGTCACATCTAACGATTTCTTTTGATTCATCAATATCACTATCTGTGTCATTATCATTCAAAGGGTTCAACCAATCAACGGTTCAACGGTCCCATTGCAAGTGCATACATCCACCCACTTTAAACTGTATGCCCTACATGTACATCTTGTAGTGCAACATGATTTATATTTACATTTCAGCAATGCAAGACATGATTTTGGTAAAGGTTATTTTCTCATTAAAAAAACCCTAATGTAGCTCAATTGGTATAGCCCTTACTCCCCGTATGTGGTGAGTCCTGAGTTCGAACCCTAGTTGGGTCTGATCAAGACTTGAAATAAGGTAATGACTGTTCTTTTGCCAAACACTCGGTATTTAGAAACGAAAGTCACGAGATCCTTTGAGAGAGATCTTAAAAACCGATGCCCCGTGCCAAGGCGGGTTTAACATGTTAAGCAACTTTTCCTGCACATTTCCCTAAGTTCAATGCAAAGGTCAAAATTTCTGCCACTTCACCTATAACTGGTGACGTCTTGATATGACTGAAATACGTAAAAGCCCGTAAAACCCCATGCAATCAATCAATTTACCATTTTCTCATTAACACTGTTTTTAAATCACATTCAGACTCGTACTAACTTAACTGTCCGAGAATAATCGTGAAAATCAGGAAAATACTTAACTTAAATCCAAAAAGTTAAGTTTTGTTCATGATCTTTTGACCTGTAATTGTCTTGGAAAAGTTAAAGTTCAAAGTAAGATTTAAGCCAAAAAATATTAATAATAAGTTTAATTATCAGATTTAAGTATAAAAACTAGTATTGTTCTTGGTCCTGTTGCCAGATGACCAGACAAAATTAGTAACGAAAAGTTTATGGTGGATCACAAAACAAGGTCGTTTTGAAACACAAACACAAAGCGACATTGGGGATGGGTAGGTCACACCATCAAGACACCTGCCAACAACATCACAAAACTTTGAAATGGAACACACAAGAATAAAAGACACCTTGAGACAATATTCTGGAATTAAAACAGAGGGGGTAAAATTGCGCAGAACAGAGCCAGTTTGAGGGATTTTGTCGATGGACTAACCTCCACAGGGAGTTAAAGGCATATAGTACGCAAGTTAGTGAGACTAGCACCATCCGTGTCCTACAGATGACCGGAGATCCGGAACAAATACCAGGTATAACAAAATGCAGCTAAACAGCAGTTTAATGGTGTGCACGTTGAATATGTACGTCAGTTGCATATGATGTTGGAAGCAAATTTTCAATTGTACTTTCCCCCTGAGAGGAACAGTTTACATCGTAGATTAGAAATAATCGCTAGGTACATTCAATGAAGGCATCTGCACTCACAAGTTCAGAAAAGTTCCCTCTTGCAAGAGTGGAAGAAAACCTGTGTTTTCCCTGGAAACACGGAATGCTGTATTTAGAATGTCCAGAAAGTTAATTAGCAGTCTTACAGTTTGTAATTGCATGGAATACTGGGAGCTTATTCCTCTCCAGTGGTGATAATTTTATGCTATGAACAGGGACGAACTTTAGATGTCCCGGTCTGGAATCATACTTCCTCGTTTAAAAACAGAAGAAGAATAAGGGCATCAGTATCACGACAGACAACAACTGTTCTTTTATATCCTTGCATGTAAGCATCAACACCACGGGGAACAATTCTAGTATCGGCTTCCTTATGTAAAGCTTTAAAAACGGTTACATTCCTTCCTCTATATGAATTAAACATACTGTCTGTTGGATCCCCTGATACCCCAGCTAAGCTAAGAAGTGTCTTGGATTACTACGAGATCCTATTTGTTTTCTTGGTGACTGATAAAATCTTACCAATTTGATGACAGAGGGGCATTTTAATTATCAATAATTGTTCTAACTGAACGGGGACCTGATCCTCTTTTATCTCTAGATGGTTTCACCTTTTATGGATTAGTTGTCATATCTATCAAAATGAGACCAATTTTAATACATTTATCTTTCACGTGGATAAAAACAGTTTGTGCGTTTCCTAACTCGCCGAATGTATTGATACCTTTCGTTTTCCCAGTGCTACAACTAAAGTTTGACCATTAATTATTTTGGTAGTAATGTCTCCATGCAAACTTCCTCCTCGGGGATATTTTGAAGATCCGACTCGTCGGCTGTAGATAACAAGGGTCCTGATGTATCAGGTATAGGTGACACTGGGAATAGTTCGTGTTTCAACAGTTCACTAATATTTCCACCAGAAAAAGAGAACAAGCTTGATAGTATTATACAGATACAGTCATTATAGCTAATCAAATCTTTCAATACCACCAGTACTTTGATTCCTTTTTTTTTTTTTAAAAAGTGGATACTTATATGAATACGGGCAATATGATTCAGTAAAATTATTTTAACAGAAGTCTAAAGTTTTGTTAAACAATTTCAAACGCACAAATGTGTTTATACTAGTATTTATTTGCCACAATTAATCATATTTGTAAAGGTCAAATTTGTGCAAGTGCCTAATCTTATTTTTCATGGAATACTTTGAAAATAAGTGACTGAATTAGTTGGATATGGCTTTCTATTAATTTGAAGATACTACTTACATATTTAGAAGACAAAATGTATAAAGAAAACCTTTTGTAAGCCACCTTGAATTTATGATCATTTTCACTTGAACTTTGCACCCATTGACCTTTAGCTGCCCCCACAATGGCCCCTGGGTGAAATCTTGCTTGGCAACAAGCCGATTTAACCAAAGTAAAGTTCAAAGAAGGTTATGACATAACCTGCCACCTTTGAACACGTTGTCCTCCCTACATCGAAAAATAAGTGGTTTTTTTCAAAATCCTCTACCAGACTATAGAGATATGCAACAGTGTCAACAGTAACATGTTATATTTTTAATTTTAATTCAAATAACAAGCTCAGAACAACATTTTTACATTAATAATTTTATTAGTAACCTCCCGTCTATTAATGAATGTATATTAATATGGGTGATGTAGCCAAATAGTGCTGTCAGTGGCTTATAAAATCAAGGCCTATGATCTCGAATGTCACTTGGAACTTTGAAATAATTTGAAATTATTTTCACTTATTAACAACTGTAAAAGATTCAAATAGTCTTTGTAATAAACCCTATAACTCTAGCACTGTGCCGCTATGGAATAAAGGATAACTCCGAGGAGTGTGAATAAAGCAGTTCATCTGTCATCACTACAGACTTAAGCGATATAGTACACCAGTGGTTTCATTCTGTATATATAGTATGTCAAACTAAAATAACTGGTTACGTTAATAACGTTATTGTACTCCAGTGGTTTCATTCTATATATGGAACATGTCAAACTGAAATTACTGACTATGTAATAGTACTCCAGTGGTTTCATTGTATATATGGAGCAAGTCGATTTGTAAAATTTTGACTATGTTATAGTACACCAGTGGTTTCATTCTATATATGGAGCATGTCAATCTAAAATACTATTAAGTCATGTTGTAAAACGCTAGATTGAACCTACTGGCTTTGATTTAGAGGCCAGTAGTTTCGTTCTTCACTTTCATATACCAAGTATTCGGGTAATATATATATAATACATGTACTATTAAGTCATGTTGTAAATCGCTAGATTGAACTTACTGGCTTTGATTTAGATGTCAGTGGTCTCGTTCTTGACTTTCATATTGTTGTTATTCTGGTAATTAATTTATACTATAAGTCATGTTGTAAATCGCTAAATTAAACTTACTGTCTTTGATTTAGAGGCCAGTAGTTTGGTTCCCGACTTTCATAGATAATTCGGGTAAGAGAATTATAATTTATATACATGTTGTACAAAGCTAGATCTATCTATCTGTCTATCTATTATTCAGATATTAATTAATTAATATATTAATATCATTCGAATCACGATCAGACTTAGGTGCTCGAAAAATGGTGGGATCACCAGTTACAGAAACCAAACACAGTTTTTGATTACGTCACGGCATCAATGATCGGATCGACATTTACTTTTATTTTAGTTAGTTTAGTTTAAACAATATTTATTCATCGTTAGATACAAATAATATATTTCATAACAAACTTTAAACTGGATTCAGATCAAAAGAAAATGTTTGAGTACATCATATACCTGGTAACATTTTGTGTGTTTGGATATATAGTACACCGATATCGTGGATATCTACTGATACTTCCTGGTAGTATTACAGGTATGGACTGGATTGGGGTAATCATTAAAAATTAAGAAATAACATTCTAATTCGGTATTATGAATGAGAGTCAAGGATAGCAACGCTTTGCTTCTCATTTCATTGAATTTGCGCCTGAAAGGTCATTCTTAGTTATACCACGATAACTAACAATACAATTGTCTTTATTTCTTAATTGAACTGTCTAGAAATGGCGTTTATAGTGCTATAACTGCCATTGCCGTGCAAAGCAAACTGAATAATGCGCGTTATGATTAGTTTAATTGCTTTACACGGCAATGGCAGTTATAGCACTATAAACGCCATTTCTGGACAGTTCAATGGTTATATTTACATTTCCCATTTTTTGAAAATCTTATTTTGGTATTTTAATCCTAAAAAAAACTTTAAAACACTGTCGTGTACGACATGTATTTCCAATCGCTGGAACAGCCAATCAATGACGTCACGCGTATAGCCGCAAGGAAGAGATGAGTGACGTCACATTAGCAATGGCATTTATACTCCTATAACTGCCATCTGGTCTAAACAAAGTTTAATACATTAAAACATCACCAATGTAAATACTGGATAATGCTGATATAAGAGGAACTAGGATCAAGAGATATGACGTCACGGCGAGAGGGGAATTCCCAAAATTAGGGATCTTTAGATCTAACAATAACCGGAATAAACCGTATCAAAGCAGAGTGACTGAAACCCGAGCTAACACTTTGATGAAGAGAGAGGGTTAAAGTCGTACTTGGACTCGATCTCTTGTCCGAAAAGGTTGATGTGACATCTCGCCGTGTCCGTCTCAAGAGAGGCATCGAGCAGGATGGGTGATGAGGTGCTTATAAATAAGCTATGACCCTTTATGCGTTTTTTACGGATCGAACCGCTTGACCACCCCAGAAATTAATGGCCTGAAAGGATAGAGAATGATCTGGTCCGTAGCTCGATTGTTAGGAAACGGAGGTGAAATAAGGTTCGAACACGAGAACGATATACTCCCATAGACTTAAAATAGATACCTACCTAGAAACGAACCTAGAACGCGAACGACTCATTCACAGACTTCGAATTTGGTATCTTCAGATAGGTCTCGTCCAAACGAACATATACTCACAGTATACTTATTACTGAAATTGTAAGGGATGACAGTATCATATGTCTACATTCAACTATGTTACTGACATTTTTGGGTCGGAAAACGGAAATAGCAAATGCGTGGACATATACATGTGTACACACGATACAAACACATTTAGTTAGACAGGCCAGAGAAAATTACTTTAACAAACTCAAAGCACAATTAAATAGTGGTAACATTGACGATAAGAATTGGTGGCAGGTATCTAAGTCTTTTCTTTTTATGAACGAACCCCTAACCATACCCCCTTTACTTGTTAATGATATTAAAGTCCATTTACGATCCTTTAGTCTCTCGGTCTTTCGTAAAATTCTCTAAAACGAAAATTTTATTTTAAAAGTAAAATCGTACATCTATTATACAATTCATGCCGTAATTAATTTTTAATATTTCTATAATTAAATTTTTCTCAGTTTTGCTCCATACTCCGTAAATTTTGGTCAATTTTGAGCAACGGCTATTTTGTCTAAGTCCTACATTTCGGTCGATACCATTTCTGACAGGGAAATGCTGAGCTAATTTGCATAAGAAATACTTATCGACAATATGTTGATACGCAACACTACACATGGTTGACAAGGACGGATATTGTTTTCATACATTTGTTTATAAAATTACTCAAAATTGTATAAATTTATTAATAGTTTTCAATATACATATGGTGTTATAATGCTGCACATACGAGTATGTCATGTACTAAAAATTTTTGTTTACAAGATTTTTGTACGAAATAGCATTCTTGCCACAATTCGCGTGCAAATTATTATTTGAGACAACGTTTTCTCTCTCTCTCTCTCTCTCTCTCGTTGTATCATAATTCTTACTGAAATTCATTTAAGAAATGTGATACTTAACCTTGACAAACTTAAAACAATTCACATGCAAATCATTATTTGAGACAATGCTCTCTCTCTCTCTCTCTCTCTCTCTCTCTCTCTCTCTCTCTCTCTCTCTCTCTGTACCATTATATTATTCTTAAAGGTAAATTTGGTAACTAATTAAACTTATAAATCGTGTGTACGGATGATTAGAAAGATGCAAGAACTTTGTCAAATCTACTTGGTGGTTGGCAAAAACTACCGTATTCATGATCGGGTGTACACGTGTTGTAAAAGTCGGTCAACTTTGACTGTAGCAATTTGGTAACGGGGTTATAATTAGAGGCGTATGTTACAAATATTTCTGATCGTTGTAGCAGAAAATATGAACTTAATAATAAGGATAAATCAACAACTGTGTAGATTTTTAGAGACATTAACTCAAAAAAAGTTTCAGAAAAACTGGTTGTGATATCAATATATACACGTGGTTGGGGGTGACTATCTTCGTAGAATCGAAGAAGATTGTGTAAATGACCCGTAACAGAAACTGATTAGCATATGAAAAACCCTCACACTCCTGTTTTTGGTATCACCGCAAAGGTTAGGAAAATGGCGCTAAAATAATTTACATAGCGATATCGAAGGCGATACTAAAACGTTTTAATATGAAGTAAAGAAAGCAGATTAGAGACATCGGCTACAACAGGCCACATTACGGTATAGGCTTGTTTTCACAATGCAAAAAGCTATGATTTTTATTCACACGTTAACCCCATGAAAAGGGACAAAAACCAAGAGACTGTAAACAGACTTTACTGATGACCAAGCTAAAGCTGAAGTTTTTAACGATTATTTTGTTAACCAAACTTACTTAAATGATACTGATAAACGTCTTCCAACAATTAACGAATCTAATAATCTCATAGAAAATATTCACATTACACCTTAAGATATAGAAGATATTTTATTATCCCTAAATACATCCAAAGCTCCAGGTCCAGATTACATACATCCTTTACTTCTCAAGAAATCAGCTGATATCCTATGTTATCCAGTTTGTAATTATTTCAACCTATTGTTAGAAAACTCTAAATTCCCATCTTCATGGAAACTTGCAAATGTAACTCCAGTACATAAACAAGACGATGCTAGTAACATCTGTAACTATAGACCCATTTCGGACCCTTATATGTAGTAACTACGCTATATGTAGTAACGCCGCTATATGTAGTAAAAATCTCCGTCATATGTAGTAAGGACACGTTATATGTAGTAACATTTTTGTACGTTATATGTAGTAACTGCTAGATCACGTTATATGTAGCAACATTTTTGTACGCTATATGTAGTAACGTAATAATTACCTCTTAAATGTTCAAAATGTTAATGGATTCGACTTTACTAGAAAATTAAATAAGAAATAGTGGTTGGGTGAATTGATAAACCGACAGACAGACGACAGACGTACATTCAGACTCTAGAATATATAGTTATCTAACTGTTGATTTATTATTTTTTCATGCCTGACCACTTCAGTGACTTCAAACATCGTAGGCGCCGCAATTATTGCGTCGTCAGCGGAGTAAGGTGACATAATAATTCTTGTCTATTATTTTTTGCAACACATTTAAAAAAAAAAAAAACATAATACACCTGAAGAATCTGGGGCGGACGACGTCAAAGTAGTTTCCGGATGATAACTTTAACTGTTACAAAAATGTTTCAACATGACAACTTTGCATGTGAATACATAGTTAAAAGATCTTTTAGGGTCAGTGGATCAACGGTCAAGTCACGATGTCACAGAGGCTGAAAAATCTTGACTATTACCAATGCATGAAAGCAAATTATGTTGTTATATTTGTTCTCTCTAGGGTCTTTAGCCTATATTTTGAAGAATGTTGCAGCACCAGTTATCTAATTTTTATTTTAATTTTTTTTTATTAATAGAAAGTAGCATTTAACCTTCATAATGTAATGAAATATATGTCCAAGACTCTAAAATTCCTGTGTCAAAGCGTTATGGAATATGGGTGCATGACTTTTATAAGTTTTATATCAAAAAGAGGTTTCTGTGAAACATTTGTGATTTTACTGATTCAGTTATGTTCCCCTGTTTCCAGATGGCATTCATATCGACCCGGTCCTCATCAACTGAAAGCTGATTCACGGT
Organism: Anadara kagoshimensis; assembly: GCA_021292105.1. NCBI lineage: Eukaryota > Metazoa > Mollusca > Bivalvia > Arcoida > Arcidae > Anadara > Anadara kagoshimensis. The sequence continues at coordinate 29,481,189 of CM037867.1, read as the reverse complement.
GGCGCACGGTAGCTATGACTGATTTTAGTCAAATTAAAAAAGTTTTACTATTGATCAGTGATTGTGCATTATTTGCTTGTCTTCATTAAAAAAAAGAAATAAATATAAATTTAGTGACGTGATTCAAGATGTTTAGATTGCTTCATTCGGACCTACATAATTGTAGATATGCAATCGTTACAGATTGGCACGTCGGTTCTACTTCAGTTGTGTAAATCAAACAAAAATTCGTTAATTTTGGCCAAATTCAATAACATTTTAGTTTAAAATCCACTTTTTCTAAAAAAAAAAAAAAACAACATTCGTCTACAAATGACTACAGGCTTGAGTTAAGTAGTTTTTAATTGGACTCATATGCCTTGCGCCAGACACGGTTTACAACAGTTATTCAAAAATTCGGATAACACATATAAAACAAAATAGCACAGTCCTCTAGTTGCAAGGTTCTTGTGTTTGAATCACGCCAAGGCCATGATACATCCCCCACAGTCTGGTAAATGGACAGGTGGGGCAGGAACTTTTTTTCAACTGTTGAGGAGCGTCTCTGAACGCTAATATCTTCCATACATAGCGATAGCCACATTCAGATAACCTAGCCCGAATTTATATTTGCAGTTGAAAGAGCGGACTTCAATAATATGGTGAAATTCCAAACTTACTATCCCATCTTTTATTTAATTATATTAGATTAATACACTAATAATATCAGAGCTGTAATAGAACCTTGTGTATTTTAGAGAACAAAATACATTCTTCTATTGCAATATTGATTGAGCGGATTAGAGTCCACCCCGAGTCTATAGGCTCCCCAGGCTAGTGTTTATCCTGCTTTCAATGACGCTAAGGCGTATGGGAGTACAATGTCCCACTTGGATCGGCGGTTAACTAGTCCATCAAGTTGTCGGTACACATTCGTGTGCAGTTGGATAAAACAATGTGACATTATAAAGGCATAACACGCAGCTATACTGGTTTTGAACCCACGACCATTGAACACTTTATCCAATGTATATTGTGCGATGTGGTGATTTTGTTTAAATAAACTTCAGTAGTGAACCTTTAATTTGATGTCATACTGCCGGTGACAAAACAATTTCAATTAAGAACATACAGGTCCCTAGACTACATGTATTGGATATATTTAATTTTTTGTAGAAAAACAACTAACATTGAACGTGTGAACGGCCATATATAATCCAGGCAGCCGTTTTTTTTATCTGTAGAAAATATACACAGCATTCTCTAGTCATAAGTTAAACACCTTCTGTCATATATTAAAAACATTTGTTTTAAACCTGTAGACGGGTTCGATGCACAATTACAGGGGACCTATATGTTCTTAATTGAAATTGTCCTGTCGTGATGACCCGACTGTTGACCGACAGAGTAACCCCCACCAATATCTTGAAACAATGTAGGCTACATGCAAAGTTATTTTGAAAAAATGTCTGTAACTGTTATCATCTGGAAACTACTTTGACGTCGCCCGTCCCGCCGACTATAGGTAACCTAAGAGTTTAGATTTGTCAAGACTTGGTATTTCATGTTATTTTTTGTTTAAAATGTGTTGCGAAAAATAATAAATAAGAATTATTATTATGATGATGACAGCATACTCCGCTGACGGCATAAATGTTTGCAGCGCCTACGACATTTGATGCCAATTCAGTGGTTCGGTATGAAGAAAACATCAATAATAAGACAATTATTACAGTATCGGGCCTGAATGTTCGTCTGTCGGTTTATAAATTCACCCACCCAACCACTATTTCTTATTTAATTTTCTAGTCGAATCCATTAACATTTTGAACATTTAAGAGATAATTATTACGTTACTACATATAGCGTACAAAAATGTTGCTACATATAACGTGACCTAGCAGTTACTACATATAACGTACAAAAATGTTACTACATATAACGTGTCCTTACTACATATGACGGAGATTTTTACTACATATAAAGTGTCCTTACTACATTTTACATACATTTCTTACTACATATAACGGTGTTACTACATATAGCGTAGTTACTACATATAAGGGTTCGACAACCCATTTCCCTGTTAAGTATTTTAGGTAAAGTATTCGAAAGATGCGTTTACAAGTATCTGAACAACTATCTGATAGAATATAATTTGATAACAGATTTTCAATCTGGATTTAGACAAGGGGATTCTGCAGTCAACCAACTGTTGCATATAAGTAACGACATTGGCAAAGCACTAGACCAAGGAAAAAAATAAGGGCAGTTTTTTGTGACATAAGTAAAGCGTTTGACAGAGTTTGGCATCAAGGGCTACTGCATAAATTAAAGTCTATAGGTGGGGGGGGGGGCAAGTTACTATTATGGTTTAAAAGTTATCTAGAAAATAGAACTCAAAAAGTTGTATTAAATAACGGTATTTCCTCTTCAGTGAAAGAACTTAAAGCAGGTGTCCCACAAGGTTCTATTTTAGGGCCTCTATTGTTCACAATATTTATTAATGACATTGTGTTTTCTATACAAAGCAATATTCGTTTGTTTGCTGATGACACGTCCTTATATATAATAGTAGATAATCCAATTGATACTTCTAACACAATCAACTCTGACTTACAGAAAATTGCTGAATGGGCTAACACGTGGCTAGTCTCCTTTAATCCAAATAAAACTGAATCCATGATCGTATCAAGGAAAACTTCTATCCCATTCCACCCTATGCTTTACATGATCAACATCCCGATAATTGAAGTCGACAATCACAAACATTTAGGTATTTATTTTTCATCTGATGGTTCTTGGAATTTTCATATAAACACTATTAAATCTAAAGCAATTTGTAGACTTAATTTACTTAGAAAATTAAAATTTCAGCTAGATCGTCGGTCTCTCGAAAAAAATGTACTTCACTTTCATTCGCCCATTATTAGAATACGCTGACATTGTTTGGGATAATATGACAGAAGACTTAAAAGATCAAATCGAAAATATTAATTCAGATGCTGCTAGAAGTTACAGGAGCTACCAAACTTGCTAGCAAAAATCTGCTTTATCGGGAAACTGTTTGGGAAACTCTTGATCAACGTAGAAAACAACACAGACTAATCCAATTTTATAAAATGTATCACGGTTTAACTCCTGACTATCTTAAAAACTTTTAGAAACGACGAATTACATTCATATTCTACCAGAAGCAGTCAAAATCTTAACACTGTTTTATGTAGGACAAATTTCTATTTTAAAAGCTTTTTACCACAAACTATTAGAGACTGGAATAGTTTTCGTAACTTTATCAATAATTCTGTTAACATACCTTGCTATTTTTTCTATGATCAGAGGTTGAGCCAAATCTATCATACAAGGTTGAGACTTAAATGCAGTTCGCTTAAACAAGACATATACAACAAAAATTTAGTAACTGACCCAAAATGTTCATGTGGAGACATAGAAACAACAAAACATTACTTATTCGAATGCAAAAATTATGATCACATTAGATCGATTACAATTTTTAGATTAAAGTTAAACCGTATTATAGACACTGGGCTTTTACTTCATGGAGATTCAAACCTACCGGATGCTTCAAACATTGAAATCTTTAAAACAGTTCAAAACTGTATTAACCTATCTAAGTGATTCTCAAACTAGAACAATATTTGTCATCTTACTATCTATTTGTATACTACTACCAGTGTGTATATCTTACATGTTACTTTCTCAATTAATTAATCATATATAAATGTACTATTGCTTAAATTCAACATTTTATATCTACCGATTGTACCTGGCTTTATCATAATATTTTCCTTTGTTTTGGCCAACCAGTTTTGAATTTTACAGTATCTAAGGAAACGGGTTAATATAAGCCATTCTGGCTTGTTCCTGAATCCTTTTCTATTTTTCTATATGTCTGTATATTGAATTATATGTTGTATATATTGTTTTTTTTTTTTTTTTTTTTTTTTTTGAAGAATAAAATATTGTTTAAACTAAACACATTTCTTATTTATGAAATACTTAGTTGTTTTTTTTACCACAAGACAGAGGAGGATACTAATGGAAACATACATTTAAATCACTAGAAAAAGAAAAGGTTTCAAAGTCAAATCCAGATCTACTTTATTGTCTCCATGCCGTTACCATGGCTACGTTTGAGACAAAGAGCCAATGATATTTCCCATTGCGTGCATTAATCGAGATGATGCGATGAAGAAATTTTAAAAATCAAAGAAATCCGGTAATTCAAGAAATTTACAGGGATCAAGACGACATGATTTGGCTTAAAATTAATTCGAATAATTTTGACATATTTAGTTGTACAGAATCTGTTGATTTCCCCGTGCAACAGGTTTTAAAATGTATTAAAATTTTCAACCGCTTTATCCCCCAATTACATGTGTTTATCGAAATAGCAGAGTAACATTTCTACTGACTTTGGAACATCGGATTGTATATATGACAAAAAGTTTGCCTTGGCTAAATTAAGGCCCTAGCTACCGTAATGTCTGCAATAAACGTTTTTCTCACTGGATCTATTGAGCGATGGAAGTGTAAAATGAATCATATTCGTACTGTACATATGCAAATTCTATGGTCAAAGCATTTAATTTTTCCCTATTTTTCAGGTGTCGTTAATGAAAATGTCAAACGGGATAAAACAACAGACATAGATAATGAGTCGGAGTCTAAACCAACTCTGAATAGAAAACGTGTTCGGACTATACCGGACGATGGGGAATTATATGGAGGAGTAAGCGTATACGAGAGTGCGATCATATCACTACAAAATCAGAATAAACAGTTCGTGGGAGCTGGAGGGCCGGTCAGTAACATTTTAGCAGGTAGACCGATAGCACCACAGTACCCACAATTCCCAGAGCAAAATCCGCCATGTCCAAATCCACCAAAGGAAGAAAATTGTTTCAAATAAATTTTGTTATGAACATTTTCTCAATTTATTCATCTTTTTTTCAATTCCAAGAAGCTAAACATCATGTACTTTTCCAAAAGATAAAACACAACACAAAAACAGGGACGAAAGAAAATCCGACGTCATCACGTACACAGGAAGGTAACTCAGTCGAAATTGTGTGTTGGATTTGTTTTGTAACCTTACGCGACCAAGGAAATGGGATTACTTTTTGGCAAGTGCTTTAACCCGAATTTTTTTCCCGCCCTTTTCAGGTTCGTTTTTATACGATCAAATAACATTTTGTGTAAGAACTCCTAATGAACTCCAACGCCTAATGAAGTCCGTACAATACAATTGTCTTTATTTCTTAATTGAACTGTCTAGAAATGGCGTTTATAGTGCTATAACTGCCATTGCCGTGCAAAGCAAACTGAATATTGCGCGTTAGCGCATTATGATTAGTTTGCTTTGCATAGAAATGGCAGTTATAGCACTATAAACGTCATTTCTAGACAATTCAATGGTTATATTCACATTTCCCATTTTTTGAAAATCTTATTTTGGTGTTTTAATCTTAAAAAAACGTTAGGCGTTGGACTTCATTAGGAGTTGTTACACACCTCGTCCGCGCGTGAAATTTTGTTCTAATTAAATCAAGACGCTGACAGACCTGTGAAAATTTTAATACCAAGCTAACAACTTAGAGCGTAATCTACAGTTCATCTCGATCCCTATTTTCCTATTTCTTGAGCCGGAACGTGTGTATTTCGGCTACCTATCACTCGGCGGCAGCTTGTCGACCAATTACAGGAAAGTAAGGTCGAGTGCCCCGGAAGGGTAAGCACATCCAGCTCCGAGTCCATTTTGTAAGCTTCCGGTTAAACTTTCGACGGGCTTGTACTGTATCAGAATTAACACCCCCTTGAAACAAAGCCCAGTATCAATCAAAAACAAACATAAAAATTCAGAAGAAATGTAAAAATTTGGAAACTGTCAAATCAGGTTAAAAACTTGAACTTCCACCAGAAAAGTGAGGTCGAGTGCTCCGGAACGGTAGGCACATCCAGCTTTTCGATCAATAGCAATCCATATCTCGGCCACTAGACAATCCAGCTTCGACTCCTTTCCGTTAGCTTCTTGTTAAACTTTCGACAGGGTTGTACTGTATCGGACATCAGATTTTTTAACTAAAAGCCCTTTGAAACAAAGCCCGGTACATCATAATACTACTTATTAATCAAAAACAAAGATACTTATCTACGTACAAATAAAAATTCAAAAGCAGAATAAAAACGTTCAAACTGAAAAATTTGGGTAAAACTTGAACTTCCACCAGGGACGTGAGGTCAGGTGCTCCGGAACGATAAGCACTTCCTGTTAAGCTAGTTAAACCTGTCACGTGTGTAATCAAAATTGCGTGAAAGAAACATGGAACTATGAAACGTCAAATATATCCAGGGCAATCCAGAACACTGAGAAATCATACTGATCAACAATACTGTGATGACGGCCATAAAACTTTCCGAGGCATTGGCAAGTTTCATGTGGGTCGATCGACCAGAACCACAACCAAAAAGATTCCCACCGGTTTCATTTAGGCTGTCGATTCAAATTCCAACTAGTTACAAACCTATATCCTTTACTTTATACCCCATTCCATCTATATAGGAAGTCACACCATTAGCCAAGGTTGCTCAGTGGTAGAGCATGTGTATCAAATGTGGGCTATCCGCACAGTGGGTTCGAACCCTAGCCGGGTCATTCTTCAACTAAAAGATGAGAGATACAGCTTTTTCGTTTAGGGCTTAGTTTAGAGTATTTACTGACTTACGCAGTATGACTATCAGTATAATGTAAAAAGGGAAAGGGTATTCTTGTCTGTGGCGTCCTGATTCTGTGATGTGACCTAGCTTGTAAGGGGTCCTGAATGCGTTCTAGTATAAGGTAGGCCACAAAACACACTCGCACACCTCACATATACACAAACGTGTCGCGGGTAACTCAAATTTTAATAGTTTTGTCTGTATCATACATAGCCTTAGGGGTTGAGTATTTCTAACTATCAGGATCGCTTCGTATTACCCAGCCCTGGTCTTAGAATAATCCTTAGTAATCTGGAAAATTGATACCCCAACGTCAAACAGCATTACACCTAACCATTTGACAACTAATATACTACAATGATTATGTTTACAAGCACTGTGTACTGCACCAATATTTAAACTGAATGCAATTACCAATCAATATCTAATATTGATACGTGACGTTATAAAATCGATACAGGGCCTTGGTAACTCGCCAAGCAATTTAACATTTTCAGTGAGCAGTAATTAAAGTCAATAATTTAAGTTCTCTACGCTAAGTTTTTTACACAGGCATACCAAGCGTAATTTCACTAATATCGGGTCATATTGTGGAGCATATTCGTATGTTGATTGAGTTTGAATACCTCAAAGCCCCGTTTATACGGCGGGAATTGCATACCTAAGTATTTTTTACTCATATGTAAATTTACTCACATGTGCAAATTGTGTCGTATGAACAACTTTGCATATACGCAAATTTTACTCATGTGAGTAAATTTGCACCTAGTAGGGACCAAGTGCAAATTTGCTATAATATGTGAGTATTTTATACTAAGGTATGCAAATTTTGCTACAGTGTCATATGAACGCACAGTAATATTTACTCACATAATTTTAAACACATGGGCTTATGCCAGGTTATTTATCTCTATGGGTTAATGTTCATTCAGGTCCATGTGGTGCAGGAGTGAATATGGGTGTTTGAAATCTGCCTTGTACCAGAAAAAAATGTTTAATAGTGTTGTCTACTGATATACAATGTCACAAATTAACATTACATACATCCCATTGTATTGACATCGAGCTAACCAACAGGTGCCAATTGTAAGGGAAACCCACTCACCACATATGGTGTTACAATCGGTGATCGAACTCATAGCAGTTAAATAAGCCAACCACTATTAACCACCACTGCCCTCAATGATTTGTAATTATTATTCTATAAAGATTAAAAGCTGTAATTAAAATAGATTTATATGACAAAAGCACAAAAACTAGCGACAAACGGTCACCAAAGTTTGACGTTTTACTAGTTTTCAAAGAGAAAGTGCTTGAGCAACAAAAGCCAACCACAGAATGTCAAGAAAATTTACTTTTACAAATTTGACAATGAATTGTCCATGAAAGGAGATGCCGTGTTGTCATGAAGTGTTTTGGGAGAACAAATATTACAAGCATCATCATCTTCAACATCACTAAAATATTTTTCACCATCAAGTTCAATGAAAACATTCGACCGATCCCTAAAGAATTAATTTGCAGCTTCATATACAGGGATGAAGCTTACTAATTTGAGTTAGGGGTCCAGCTCAATTAAAAAAAGAAGTTTAATGTAATAAATAGCTAAAATGTGTAAACATTTTGGGGCCCAGACTGGGGCTAATCTAAATATCTGATATATGTTATGAGGAACAACACACATTCCTTTTACAGAACAAGCAAACACGACATGGACATCAATTCTTTATTGCAAACATCACAATGGACATTTCAAGCAACCCAAAGAAATCAAAGATCCAGTGTCGTTTTACCTTTACTAGACGGCATATAAATGTGCTCTGCACTGCTGTAAGATTTTGTTTATTGTATAAGGCTTGAGAAAATAAGTCTTTAAAGGATATGTCACATAACATTTTAATATATTTTATGATAAAATTAAAAACTGGTATATGACAGATATGACGGATCACCAAGTAGAAGTGCTCCAGCTCAGTATCAAATCAGTGCTTAAATTGTAAAGAAACGTTCTTATCTGATAATCAAGTCTAAACTGTTCACTGTTCAGTGTGAAAGATATCTAAAATTGGTTGAAAACTTCAACTTTACTTATGGTACATAAATTATGTATGAACGCAAAGCAAAATATACTTTTGCTTACATGAGTAAATTTACATATGAGTAAACATACTTAGGTATGCAATTCTCGCCGTATAAATGGGGCTTAATAAGATTTAAATATTAGTACAACATGACTATTTTTCATCGTATTTTATCTGATTTCATCTGTCACCTCCATTCTAAGTTTAATGAATGCCTAAAAATCATTCGCTTGTCATTCTTTTAAAAAACGGTAAGCCAAGATATAAATATCAAGTGCTGAACAGGGATTCTGGCTATTTTTCAAGCACTACTCGGACTCCAAACAAAAATATACTAAAGATGCCATCAACAAAATGTTGGAGCTTTTGATAAACAACATATATTTGTTGCGTTTTGCAACATACTTTTTGAACAGATAATCGGTATACCAATGGGCACTAAATGAGCACCGTTTCTTGCTGATTTGTTTCTTCATTCGTTTGAAGCAGAATTGATGTACAACCTTTTTAAACCTGGAGAAAAGACTGCCACACAACAAAATCTCTCAACTCTTCGTACAGATATATATTCAATAGGTGACGTTATATCTATTGATAATGCTAAACTTTGAGATTATGTGAATGCCACTCATCATAGAGAGTTTGAATTACGAATTGCTTCATATTTGGTTGGTTGGTTGAATGTTGCTTAACGTCGCATCAGCAATTTTTCAGCTTTTCGCGACGATAACTGTTTTATTTATCTCTGAACAAGTTCGTGTATGCATGTGAAGTGCTAGTGTGTTTTATGGTCTGCTATCTACTAGCGTGCACTCGGGGCGACTCTAAAGTGCTAGCCCACAGATTTAGTTTGCCGCAGACAAGCGTACCACTCCTCCAGTCACATTATACTTATACCAGGTGAACCAGCTGAGGCTAACGACAAGGAAAATTTACTTCCCCACATGTGGTCTGAGCGGGGCTCGAAATCATGAGACCATTTGTAGACTAACGTCTTATCCATTTGCTACATATTTGGGCTAATACATCAATTAAGACATTCATGAATATCTATATGTGAATTATATAACAAACTCGATAAGTCCAAGTTTTCTATTCTCAGATTTCGTTTTTTTTTTTTTTTTTTTTTTTTTGCAGTAACATATATCTGCTTCTCTTGCTAAAGGTCGGCTTCTATCATAAATAATAAGTTATTAAGTTATGGTAGAGCTTGTTCCCACTGCGGAAACTTTTTAATAAAACTAAGCAAGCTATTAACAAAAGGTTGTTGACTTGAGGATATAACAAAACCAGTTTTAACATGGATTAGTGTGTTTGTTTTTGATTTGGTGATCCGTGACCTTTAAGGAATCGTAAGACTTTTCGATGAAAACCATTCAAGTGTATTAAATATTTAGATTATAGGTCGGACCGTCAGGTCAAAATAGTTAAACTAAACCCGCTATGTTTTGTTGACACTTTATGAGCTGGAAGCCGGTGCTGCCAATTGGTGGAGAAGCTATCATGTTGGACGAATTGATTGCCGCTTTATTTTGGTTCTTGGTTTGTTTTGTATTAATGGTTATATTTAAGATACTAAATACTTACCGTAAGTATATATACATGCATATATGAAGAGTATTTAATCATATTTATACATATTATTAAACAAAACCAAAAATTAAAAAGAAGATAATTGAACTATTAAGTGTATGTTATACATAACATTTTTTAAGACCGTACACGACAGACTTTTCGAAAGTTTAACATTAAGTTAACGAATCGGCAGGTCAGCTCGGCCTCTCCTTAGATAAATCTCGACAGATATTCGCCCCTCTATATACCTCTCAACTGCTTTTCGATCCTCAGCTACTGTTTCCATATCTCTACCACTCAGCTGTCGAGCTTTTGGCTCCCTTGTGTAAGCTCATTGTTAAATTTTCGACAGGCGTGTGTTGTATGTTGATCTTTGAGATGACATTTTAAACCACAGACCGTGAACTATAGGTAAACAACATTGACCTGTCCGTTTGACCTTTCATTTGGAATATTCATATGGGAGGGTCCTACCAATACATTGGTAGAGTTAGGATTCGCAGTTAATACATATACACATTGCCGATGGTTAGTGTTCACGTCATTTAGACGAAATATACACGCGTTATCCCCATTGCTCAAAATTATCTGTCCATAATGAATATTTAAATCAAAGGTCAAGCGGACAGGTCAATGTAGTTTGCCTATACATGTATATACGTGTACAATCATTATAATGCACATTGTTTTCAATAAGTTAAAGCTGTATTTGTAGGCCACCAAATTGACCTGTCCGCTTGACCTTTAATTTAAATTCATATCAATCATGGACGAGTACATTTATGTATAGGGAACACAGGTGTTTATTTTGTCTGTATCAAGGGAAACATGCACTGGTCATGTATTTGCTGAGAATCATATCAAGTTACCCTTGCATTGGATGGGTCATATAATATTTTATGACTATTCATAATGAAAGGTCGAAGAGGACAGGTCATTGTTGGTTGCTTATACCAATAATCCGATTCTGTGCTATATTTTTGAAATATGCCTGAGTTTTCTGCCTAAAATAGTTTTTGTTTGTATATTTTACAGAGTTTGTTTTTTTTAATAAAAATTCAAACTTCTTCACATTTTACATAACACAATACAGGATTATCTGAGTACTTTCAAACTTTTAAAAATCGTGAAACGTGTTTAAGTAGTGAATGCCTAACCTTTATGAAAAAGTGACCCATGTTAAATCCACGGAATAACATTGTTAAATATACAGAACAGACCTGTCCAAAGTTTAACAATGGGGTTTTTCTACCCTTGATCAATGGATCCCATTCCCAAAATCAAAAACATCAATATTTCTTCCCAATTGTTAAGCTATTGTCCAAATTACCGTTAGGTTCGTTTATGTCAGGTAATAGATTCGCGCGCGTGCTAAGTGCGTAAACCAGTCATTTCAAAAATAATAGCAACGGTCCGATTTCAAAATTTAATTTTCAAAATGAAATTTTTAATCGGACCGTTTATGTATCTAAAACCAAAATGTACAAAACCCAAAAATAAATTATTACACACAACGATTTCTAAATAAAAAAGGTCAATTTTATAATTTCATAGTTTCTATTGTTTTAGTCGTTACGGAGGTAAGGAACCAAGAATGATAATTATGCTGGAGTGAAATTTTGAATTAAATAAAATGAAGTTAATGTTTAATAAAACATTTTCTTTTTCATTATTTTCTTATTTCTGTGACATCACTAACAAAATGGATTTATCAAAATTCATATAAAACTGCCTGGTCCAAATAACTTATTATTTTGCGGGTTTTGGCATTAATTGGAGAAAAAGTTGTGTTGTTTAAAATCTTAACTGAATGAAATAAGAGGTCAAATATAGATTTTGAAAGAAAGTGGTTCTTCACCGAGAAGTGAAATATTGTACCGAAAATATCTGAAAATATCTGATAATGTCATGTCACAAAAAATTATATAAAAAAAATATTATTGTATATTTTTCTCTGTTAAAGTGTGTATTTATATTTATGAAATGATTATGTTTAATATGTGGAAAATGGAATAAAAACTATTAATACCAAAAAAAAAAAAAAAAAAAAAAAAAAAAAAAAAAAAAATTAAAAAATTAAGTTTGTATCTTCTTAAATTTGTTTAATTTTAGTTGACGATTCGGAGGATGAAAAAGACGATGTAAACTTAGATGAAAAATGGCTAGATTTAATTAGGAGAATTAATGAAAGCGGTCTAGAAGGTTTGAATACTTTTAATAGTCGTTATTATCACTTTCTATTTACAGAAACCTCAACATGCATACGTGAGTTGAGTATTGGTGTTTAACGTCCCAGTCAAAAAAAGTTCACTTATATCGAGACGTCGCCAGCTATAGGCGATAATGCAGAAAATTTGCCTGTGCGTTGCGCTGATGACATTATACAACAGGGTTCTTTAGCGTGCCAAGCCCATCGTGACACGGTACCTCGTTTATTTTAAGTTACCACCCGAAAGAATCGTGACTTTCATTTCATAATGCCGAGTGGTTGGCGAAAGAACAATCACAACACTTTCAAGTCATGGGCCAGACCCGGTCAGGGATGGAGCCCAGGACCTCCCACTTACGGAGTGAGCACTCTACCAACTGAGCTAACGCAGTGGTGGACATGCATACGTGTAATCCTGGCTTGCTGACTTGTATATAAGATCATTTTCATCGAGCGCCATTGTACATATTCGTACCTGGACCCATGGCCATGCGTGTTCGTTCCACCTACCCAAACCGAGACAACTCGTACCCAAGAAAGCAACATGCGTTATTTAGATGTTTAATAATAAAATGTTAAAGCATGTTTTTAAAAAATATTTTCTAGTTATACCTATAAAGTTTTAAAATATAATAAATTTAAAGATAAAGAATATATCACTTAAGATTTTGAAATATCTTTTGTTTTCTTGGGTACGAAAAGAGTTTGTAAAGAGCAGCATCATGACTATGCCTCTTGATCAGTCTCATAATAATCTGTATATGCAAACATTGACTCGTTGTATTAGAGTTGAGTATCGTGTTTAACGTCCCAGTCAAGGATATTTCACTTATATCGAGACGTCGCCAGCTATAGGCGAAGGTGCAGTAATTTTGCCTGTGCGTTGCGCCGATGGCATTATACAGCAGAATTCTTTAGCGTGCCAAGCCAACCGTGACACGGGACCTCGTTTATTTTAAATTCCCATTCGACAGAACCGTGACTTTCATTTCGTAATGCCGAGTGCTTGGCGAAAGAACAGTCACTACCCACTTTCAAGTCTTGGGTCAGACCCGGCTGGGGATCGAACCCACGACCTCCCACTTACGGAGCAAGCACTCTGCCAACTGAGCTACCGCAGTGGTTTTGACTCATTGTATTAGCGTTTTCGTTTTTTTTAAATCTTGGTCTTTATTGACTACTGTCACCAACAATTCTGTAACATATAATGTAAAATGATTATTTTTAGCGATTTTCCATATGATACAGTGCCGCTTATTTAAATTCAACGCCAAATTAAATGCTTTAATGGCACATAGGGTGATTCGGCTTCTGCTGCTTATGGTGTTTTTTGTTTCCCCAATACGATATGGCAGATCTTGTTTACAATATGGGAACTTTATACAACGAAGCAAGTTCCTTACAACCTTATAAATAAGTTGTTGACGAAAGGATATTGCAGGCCTAGATTTATCAATGTCCTCAAAAAGTACAATGACCATCACAATATTGTTGATAACTATGATGCCTCTGTATCTAAAATTAACCTGGATATATTTGACGTCCCATGGTTCCATAATTATTTTTTTCATTCCCATTTTGAATACAAACATGGCGGGTATAGCTAGCTTAACACAGACTAAGGTACTTAACCTTCCGGAGCACCCGATCATGATGGAAGTTCATGTGTTTCATCCTATTTGCCAGCTTCAAAGAAGTTCTTACTTTCCTTTGGGGTGTTGCTTTGGACATAGATTGGTATGTTTGTTTTTACTTTCCTTTGGGGTGTTGCTTTGGACATAGATTGGTATATTTGTTTTTACTTTCCTTTGGGATGTTGCTTTGGACATAGATTGGTATGTTTGTTTTTACTTTGCTTTGGGGTGTTGCTTTGGACATAGATTGGTATGTTTGTTTTTACTTTGCTTTGGGGTGTTGCTTTGGACATAGATTGGTATGTTTGTTTTTACTTTCCTTTGGGATGTTGCATTGGACATAGATTGGTATGTTTGTTTTTACTTTCCTTTGGGGTGTTGCATTGGACATAGATTGGTATGTTTGTTTTTACTTTCCTTTGGGGTGTTGCTTTGGACATAGATTGGTATGTTTGTTTTTACTTTCCTTTGGTGTATTGCTTTTGACATAGATTGGTATGTTTGTTTTTTATTTACACCAATTCAAATCCACGTTAATTTATCTAAAAATAATTTACGCTAAATATTGTACACACTTAAGTTAATACCTTTAAATATTATTTACAGATAAGGAAAGAGAAACTGATGAAGATACGTTAAGTTCTGAAACAGTCCGTGGTAAAACTAACAGCGGGGGAATTCGAATTCATTTACGTGCCGAGGAGGCTTTGCCATTCTCTCGGCCACATCGTGTCGTAGTTCAAGCCCCACAACCATTTAATCCTGCACCACCTCAACCATTATATCCCCCACCAAAGGAAGAGACATGTTTTAAATACAAACGATTATGACAAAGTCATCGTCACCCACCGTCATAACCCCTCCAAAGACATTAGTTGTTTCAGATACAAACGATGATGAGCGCAATCAACGTGATTGTTAGTCCCCGAAAATTCAATTCTTCTTTGTATCAAACATTTTGATTGGTCAAATCTGCACGAATGTATAATGGCTCTAGTACCGGAACTACTTTTTTATATCATATATTGTATTATTACGCCTAGCCCATTCACTTGACATTATCATTATTTAAAGTTGTAAAATTGTTAAATTAGACGTTTCTTTTTAAACTGTAAATTGAATTATAAGAAATGTTTTGTTATGAAAAAATATAGAAAAATTAACTTCATTCAGAGGCTTTATGGAAGTTTGAAGTGTTTAAACGATTGCTGAAATTTTTTTTTATACCAATGTTCAAACTACAGGGACCATTATAACCGTACCGAAGTTCCCTCTCATCAACACCTCAGTAACACTATATGCGAAAGATTATGAAACACAAAGGCAATAAATTGTTTATTATACCGAAAGATAGCCATGGTAATAAGAAAGACAGAAAGAAAGAAATTATTAAAAAAAGACGTCTGAAAACACCAGTCCTTCTCCGATTCATTGCTTTTTCTCCTATTGGAACTCATCGGAGGCAAACGCGATAGAACGTCAAGATCGATTCTCCATCGATGACGTCATATCATTGTGACGTCACGGTGTGTTCCGAAGAGGTGGGATAATATGTTTCAGAGGGATACACGATGATTTCTCCACCCTGGTCACATGACCTAACGGTCCAATCAAATTACAGATTGCATCGTATTTTTCTAATGAGGTATAATAAAATTAATTATCATATACTTAGTACTAATTACGTAGTTTCTGCATACCCCGATACGGCTAAAATGACGTGATCCGTATCGCCGACCGCACGTGCCCGGTCGGAAAAGCCATATCACCGCTGGTCTGATATGCATATCAGACCGCCTACTGGGAACAAATTACTTTATCGTTTCGAAACTCCTCGGACGGCATCCTTAATGTTCATAACGGTTCGCCTAGCTTGGTTAACAATGAAAGGGAGCGAGAGAGTCGCAAATAGATTGCTAGATTTGGACGGCTTAATAGAACGACAGACCATGGGCAGAGAAACGCCTGTCGGAAGCACGCATGAATTTGTAGAAAAAATGGCAAACCCCAACACAGTAAGGAAAACAAATTCGGACATAAACAAATTCCGTACCTGGCTTGCAACAAGAAATGAAACCAGGGAAATCGAAGAATTGAGCGCACCTGAACTAGACCTGCAGTTAGCAACATTTTTCATGACGACTGTAAAGAACGATGGCAGCAAATACGAGCCTGATACTATGAAATCTATGCAAACTAGTATCGGTCGTTATTTGAAGCAGAAAGAATATGTGATAGATATAATGGAAGGCCGAAAATTCTCACACTCAAGAGAAGTGTTAGCGTCAAAACGGAAGTGTCTCAGACAACAGGGGAAAGGAAATAGAACTAATCAGGCAGATCTTATCACCCAAGAAGAAATAAACATATTGTTTGAAAAGTATCTTCCTTGTTAATCTAGTCAGTCATGGATACTTGAACCAAACACTACCACTGAGCCACCCAGGTGCTTAGTAATGAAGTATAGTTGCTATTTGTGAAATTATATTGATATCATAAACAGTATCTTACTTTACTGGTATCCATGACTGACTAGATGAACAAGGAATTTGACATTTCATATCAGTCATGAAAGATTGAGAAAACCAGAGTAGCAAGAAAACCCTTACACAACAGTTATATCAGTTCAAAAGTAACTTTCTTGCAAGTTCAATTCGGTAAATTTTGTCATTTTTGTGCCTGTTATACATGTAATTGTTCTACATGGTGAAAGTTTAAGTATATGATAAACAGAATAAAACATGGTGAAATCCATATCATATGCCATATCAGACCTCGACCAATATCAGACCTATAATGGCATATGATATGAATTTCACCATGTATTCTCTATTTATATAACAGTAGATTCGATACTTCGATATAGTTAAAAGCGGGTATATGACAAGTGATATTTTAACATAAGTACCAAGGAAATTCTGTTACAAGATTCTTTGCACAGTAAAACTTGTCTATAAATGTCACCTAAGGGAACCAGTAAAAGTAGCCTTTATGGGCAGGTGGCCTTAATAAACAGGTTCAAATATTGTGAAAAAAGAACAATTCAGATACAATTCTACTGGTCTTCATTAGCAGGTGGCACTCATATAGAGGTGACCTTTAAGGCAAGTTGGGCTGTAGATGACAGATTTGTGTTTAGACCAAGAGTCATCAGATTGAAGGGAAAAGCCAAGATAAAATGGAATGCAACACTTGACACCAACTCTGGACATAAGAAAACATCACAGTCAAACTTGCCTTAAAGGCCACCTCTAAATAAAAGCCACCTTTTTTTGGGTCACTAATTATCAACACTTCGGTCACTTGGAAAGGGAACCGTCGACTTCTTTTCGTTAACTCTGTTGAGTGACTATTTGTTGTCTAATCCGGACTCGTTTACCGTTTTAGAAATTATTACATGTATTGTAAGATGTATGAATACCACACATGTTGTGACGTAGTATGCAAAAAATAGTGCTTGAAATGGCTGAAGCACGTTGTTGTTTCTGTTGATCGAGTCAACTCATAATTCAGAGACAGACATAACAAACTCAGTTTTAAACTTTCGATAGGCCTGTACAGTACGTTCAGCTTTGGGCTATTCCTATGATATAGTGTCAAGTTTGATCTGGCCGTTTGATCTATAATTGTAATATTAGATCGGGCAAATAGAATGTGTGAATTAGGTAAGACATGTTTCATTACCATAAGCACCCGGTACCTAGTGTAACTATCCTCTATCCTTATATAACAACATGTGCAGTACAGGCCTGTCGAAAGTTTAACACCGAGCTGACGAAAAGCCAAGGAGCCGAGCGGCCGAAAAGTTGCCGAGCTGTGGACGGCAGCTGCCGAGTATAGACAACAAGGGGCCGAAATGCAACTGCCGAGCAGCCGAGATGAGCTGCCCATTCGGCACTAAAGTGTTAAACTTTCGACAGGCCTGTACTGTAACCCCTAAATTACACAAAGGATATGTCGTTTCAATATTCAAATTAAAGGTCAAACGGCCAGGTCAAACTTGACGCACTATACTTTATTTGTGCTGACTCACATTTGATAAGTTAAATATCATTATATTGTGCATTTTTACGATCATAATACAAAGTAACAACAAGCGGCGGGAATTTAAAAAAAAACTTGACTTTGGGGACGACGATTTAAATACCTACACTACAGATCTGTCGAAAATTTAACAACACTAAGCAAAAAGTTCCATTCGTGCCCTCATTAAAAAGCCTAAAATTGTGGAATCAAGCCATTTTGAACATTTCTTTTGAAAATAATTTTAATTTTTTACATAGAATCTAATAGGTGGGGGTACAAAAGGAACTCATAACAAAGCGACAGCTAATCTTGTTCCTCGTAACCTATATCTCGACAACTTTTTATGCAGCAGCCACTATAGATCTATCTCTTAACAGCTTTTTTGTTCACTAGGTACCCATTTTTTGTCCACTCCGCAGCTGAGTATCGAATCCTTATTTCATACCCAAGTGTTAAACTTTCGACAGGTCTGTATTGCATTTCAGTTCTATCCAGGTAAAATATTTCTTCATACTTTTATTTCATGTTGATGTATATAAGGTATGCATCTATGTGCGATTAAAGTAGAGGCCTATCGAAAGGGGTGAAATCCGTTTGCGCCATTTTAGCGTCCTTTTCCGCCACAACCTAATTTGCGCCAGTATATCATTTCCGCCATCAACTTTTTATAAAACCCTTAGTCCTTTTATGCCAATATGTTTCCCAAAATGACTCACTTTATTGAGAGTGCGATGGAGATATGAACAATAATTTTGGCTTTCTTCCACATAATTTAAAATCACCCCACGTAAAAATTAAACATTTCGAGACATATTGTGAATATATATCATGTTTAATTTTCATGTGAAGTGATTTTAATAATGATATATATATAGTATGTCTGTAGCCTACTGGCTCTGTGAGCTAGTACGTTAAAGTCCCCCTTGTGCTAGTACAAGGCAGACCATAAAACACACTCACACTTCACATGCATACACGAACTTGTTCACAGACTAATATATAGATTTCATAAAATAGCTCTCGTCACGATTAGCTGAAAAAAATTGCTGATGGGACGTTACGCAACATTCAACTGACCAACCAACCAACCGAACCCTGCTCGCTGTTGCAATTTTCAAACCGATTATTTCTGTTTCCCCAGAACTATATTAAAAGTTGCTAGTTGTAATGAAGACGGTGCTGAGGATGGAACAATTAGACATAATAATCTTCATTGAGATCTGTTGACAGAAACGTAAAAACACCATTACTGTTTTACCACTGCGGTAGCTCAGTTGGTAGAGTGCTCGCTCCGTAAGTAGGGGGGGTTCGTGGGTTCGATCCTAGGCCGGGTCTAACCCAAGACTTGAAAGTTGGGAATGATTGTTCTTTCGCCAAGCACTCCGCATTGCTAAATGAAAGTCGCGGTTCTTTCGGATAGTGGCTTAAAATAAACGAGGCCCTGTGTATCAGTGGGCTTGGCACGCTAAAGAAACCTGCTGTATAATGCCATCAGCACAACGCACGAGGAAAATTTCTGCACCTTCGCCAATAGATGACGACGTCTCGATATAAGTGAACTATTCTTGACTGGGACGTTAAACACAATTACTCAACTCAACTCCATTATTTTTTGGGGGGTTGGAGGTACATGTATACGCACAGATGCTGAAGGATTGCAACATTATTCCAAACCACAATTTAGGACAAAATAACACATTTTATTTATAACTCCAGTGGGCTAGTTGATGTTTGTTGTGTAGACAATGGTGGCATATTTCTACCATCAGATAAATATAAGACGCGATGATTTATCTTGACTTGATGAGATAGTTTTCAAGACAAGTCAACATTAAATAATCAGATTCTAGGGGGGGGGGGGGGGGGGGCACACTGACCAAATTTTTAATTGTGTTTTGAGACAACGGCTCTGTAAAACAGTTCCTATCCCAAGTTGTAGTATGGAGAGGAATGAGCAGCGTTCAGCGTTCTTTTACCACTCTACTTGGCGTTCTTTTGTCGCTTCATGCATATTCTCACATGAGAATGGGTGCTCGGCGTTTCTTTACCACTGACCGCCAGAGGGGCTATTGTCAATTAATCCCAACAAACGCTATGTGTCTGGAGTTGGCTAGATCATCCAGTCTCCTGTAACGGCCATGTGTTAATTCATATTTATATTTTACACAATGCAATTTATGGATGTTTACGAATTCTTATTAAGAATACAAGAAACTTTAGTTCTGTAATTTTAGGAGGCACAGGCCGGTTGTCCCCCCGTCTGGATCCGCGCCTGATTATAGTCCGATCACATTTTTAGTTGTTGAATGGGTAGTGTAATTCAAACTTAGATATGATATCTTACTTGATATAACTTCAATAGACAATGACTTTCAATAGAAATTTCACATGTCTTTTAAGAACATGTTTTTCATATTCTTAATATTTTTTGCATATATTCTCAGCTTTTTTAATTTTTAGCTTTTAATTTATATAAATGAATTTTATAAACTTTTTCGATGAAAGTTTGTTGAGAAATAAATACTTGTTCGTTTGCAGTGTTGTTCTAAAAATACTATTTTTTCTATTTACATGGTCAAATTTGTAATATCCATCGTAGCTTTTGAGTTTTTGAGAGTTAAAATTTAGCAATTGTTTCAAAGGTAGCTGATGTCCCTCTGATATGTTGACATGGCATTATGGGCAGGTTCGTTCATATAAGTGTTTCAGAACTGGGTTCTGATTGGCATTACGTATTCACGCCATACATATGTTTCTATTCCTAACCAGTATACGTCACGGACTAGCCCAATGTACCTTTTTTTTAATGAACAACAGATAAAAAAGCAACAACGTCTAAATAAAGAATACAATTCATTTATTTTACTAGTTTGCTTCCGTAAGTTTGGCCTAGAGCGACACATTTTTTTTTCAAATTTATTGTTTTAAAACTACAAAACCTTCAAGGTCATTCTAACAATGCCGAGAGTTTTGTCTTAAAAAATGAAATAATTAGCGATGAAGTATTTTACTACGTGATACGCATCATCTGAATTTAGATATGCGTCTGATAAAAACTGGTTTTATTTTATGTTTAGACTTAATATAAGAAATTCAACCATTTTTTCAACACATGTTATAAAAAACAAATCTACATATAACATCAATGAAATTTATGGAAAGTAATCCACGATCTTTTAAATCCACATCGGTATTCATCACTGAATAAGTGATTGGACTTTAACTGTAATTTACCGTTGCAAGTCAAGATAAATTATCGCGACTAAAATTAATCTGATGGCAGAAATATGCCACCATAGTCGTATAACGGTAAAATGTTTAGGTACTTTCAAAGCTGCTTATGATCGTGTCCTGATATTAGAAAATTGTTTGGATACGTTTTGAAATGGGTACGTTTTGTCTGAAGTACACCTCGAAAACCCGTGTTACATAATGCTAGGTGCATAGGTTTGTGTGAAAAATATTAGTAGTGTTATATAGAGTGGTTTTCAAAGAAGGCATTCATAAAGACATGTTTAATTTAAATATTTAACAAGTCTTTTACTGTACACAAAAATTACCTCTTAAAATTTAATTTAATTTTATTTAATTTGTTTCATTTATTTAGAATAACTTTTTGTATCAAACCATGATTATTAATATTGGTGAATATGGCGGGAGTCATCAGGTCCGTTGTTGAATTGATAAAATAGTTTACTTTTATCCAAAAAAATCTATCCAGGTGTGGGAAAATTAATTAAAACTTGAAATTTTCACCTTGTGTAAATACACAGTTACGTAATGATGAGTACCTATGAACTAGTCAGGGTCCAGAACTTAATATCAGACCTTGGCCCTGGTTCCGAATTTATTTCACTCTCTGTGTGGATGCATATGGGTGTGTTATTGTATCATTGACTGATTCTATGTGAAAAAAATGCCGTCAAAACTACTTATCCAGTGTATGGCGGCCTTGGGTTCGAACTCCGGGTGGAGTCAAACCACGATTTGAAAATAGGTAGTCCAAGCACTCAGCATTTATAAATGAAAGTCACAAGGTCCTTCGGAAAATACCTTAAAAGATGTACCGTGCCGCGGCAGTCGGTGCGCGTTAAAAACATTCCCTACACATAGTTCTGAGTGCATAGAAAGGTGAAAATTTCAATCACTTTATTTAGAGCTATTAACGTCTCGATATAAGTGAAATATTCTTGACCGGGATGTAAAACCCCACTCAAACTTATCATCCAGTTATAAGTGTAATGTAATTCAATTCTTGTTCCGTTTTATATATGGGTTGCATTTGTTGATTAAATCTGTAGGAGAATCTAGTACGAGCCATTGTGATCCGTAAACGCGAGCATTATCTATAAACTTGAGATGAACCCCAAATTGAAAATTAGATTTTTTTTTTAATTTTTAAATTTAATGTACCTAGTAAGTGTATTGGGTAAGTATGTAAACGATATTTCAAATAAATTACACTTCTTACTGATTTAAGAAAACTCTTCAAGCGTAAAAAGTTTGTGTCATCTGAAATATAATGATACACACAGATTAAAAAACAGTAGTTGTGTTATATAAATTAGGTGAAATTTTAAATATGGGGAAAGGAAAAATGGTACAATTTTTTGAAAGAGAATTGAACGATTTGAAATCCCTGGATATTTGGCGAGCCGTGACAGGTGAATTTGTTGGAACTATGCTTTTAGTGATTCTAAGTGTTGGAACCGGGTTGTATCCTTCTGAAAATAATGGTTCTGTAGCACCATCCAGTACAAGTGTGGCTCTGGAAGCAGGTTTATACATTGGCGTCATAATAACGGTTCTGGGAACGATCAGTGGCGGCCATGTGAATCCCGCAATTAGTCTGGGATTTGTCCTTACCGGTGGTATAACTGTTGTGCGCTTTATTTTATATTGCATTGCCCAGACAATAGGGGGAGTTGCAGGAGCAGCGTTGATTTTGATTCTCGCGCCAGCTCACATCCGGGGAACACTTGGTGTCATCGAGCCAGCTTCCGGTGTTGCAGACGAACAGGCACTGTTATGTGAAGTGATCATTTCCTTTTTTCTTCTATTCGGAACTTTTGCCATGATCGATGAAGGAAGAAAGGATATGCATGGATCTGTTCCTCTGATGATTGGCTTAATAGTAACAGTTAATATCTTCTTCGCGGTGAGTTATTGACTAAAAGAAAATAAATGTGATATTCATCAGCTTTATTGGAGATGCTCATCTAGTCAATATGTAGGTCTAAGGTCAAGGTCAGAAAATGAACTCTTAGAGCTTGGTATTTTGCTTTAAATAGACAGTTTAAGGTCAAAAGTCGATGTCAGGAAGTAAAATCTTATTAAGGCTCTCAAGAGACAGTTTAGCACCACAGGTCAAGGTAATAATTTGTGATGTATACCACATGGCCAATGTCCCTTAACGTTTGTGAAGAACGGTTTTGAAAACGTTAACATTGCAAATACTATTACACAGAAAAACGACGCATTGCGGGAAAATCTCAACCGATGTAATTTTAATATCCCATGGAAATAATTATTTCGCATCTATGTTATGTGAAAATCCCATTATTATACACCCGTTTCGAAGAAGTTTATCTCTGTCCTTCCGTCCGACCCAAACAAATATTTCAGTAAGTTTCCCCATCAACTACTAAACACAGCCACTTATAAGTATGCAAGTTCATTATGAAGTTCATGTCGCAAGTACAGATTTCAAGTCTTACTGTTTATTTTTCTATATTTACGGTCAATTGTTGAAGTTAAAAGTGGGGGTGGGTGGGTATACTAGTGAGCAGTAGCTCATATTTTTTTTTGTTTTAACTGAAGCATTGATTATAAGTCTAGTGCTCAAACGGGTAATAGTAATAACGGGTAGGCTCATGTTTGGTTTTACGACATACACAATAACATAAAAAATAGTTCATCGTCAATTTTATTAATTTCAGTGGAATTTGTCTGGCGGATGCATGAACCCCGCAAGAAACTTTGGACCAGCGATTGTAATAGGGAACACCGACAAATTATGGGTAATGCATTTTAAAATTTATTGTATGGAATTGAATAATAAAATATGATATCATTTAAACTATGGGTATGCACTGCCCTCCATAATTAACTATACATATTTGTCATACTAGTAGGTTCGCATTATAATCATCATAGCAAAGTTTGTTCATAGAATCGAAAACGTTTTTCTTATATTTGAAAGTTATATCTTATGTCATATTATCACTTTTTGAATATTTCATTCAGAAAATTTAAAAACTTAAATTAATAAATTATAATATGACACTTAACTTAATGATCTAATTGTATGCAATTAAGTTTTTTTTCTTGAAAATTAATTTTCTTAGAATTTTCTTAAATTTTTGGGAAAATCGAGACCGGTTTTCAAAATCTCTTCCGAAGGACCTCGCAACTTTCTTTTCTTATTGCCAAGTCATAAGGAAAGAAGAGTCACTGCCTGTTTTCAAATCTTGGTTAAACCTGGTTGGGATTCGAACCCAATACCCTTAACATAGGGGTCGAGCACTCTACCAACTGAGCTACCGTAGTGGTGTTTGTTTGATGTATAGAGTTGTCGACCTTGAGTACTGTAGTTAACGTTTATATCCTTCTTTTTCAGATCTACTGGGTTGGCCCATTGGTAGGTGCCGCTGTTGGTACTTTGTTATACGATAAAGTATATTCGACTAAAGTTTGCAAACGATGGTTGTCAAATGGATGCTTAGGAAAACGGGCGCTACCTGACGACGACGACGACGACGACGACTTCGACGAGAACGAACCAATGTCAACAGAATTCACAATTATAGACAATAATAACCATACAGTTTGACCTCGTAATTAAGGTCATATCAATTGAAATTAACATCTGTATTGCAGGATATCAACAACATATATTGAACATAATATCATATTAGTTTCATATCAATTAATTCCATATTGGGTAATAGGAGATCACGTGATACAGACTACTGGCGTGTATAGACACAACCTGTCCTTGGGCCGAGCGGGCAATACGCAACCTCTCCGTGGACAGAGCGGGCAATACACAACCTGTCCTTGGTCCAAACGGGCAATACGCATCCTGCCCGTGGACCGAGCGGGCAATACACAACCTGTCCTTGGACCGAGCGATCAATACACAAAGCCCAACCTGTTCTTGGACCGAGTGAGCAATACACAAAGCCTGCGGCTCGGGCCATATTTAAATGACGGTCCATATCCTGGTCTTCGGTCAGTCCATAAATTTTTATAGTGCCCTATACAGAAGTAACTATTCCGTAAGTATGTTGCATCGGTCAATATCTCTCTCATCGGGCGGATATACTAGTAAAACTAATATTGTAACAACCTCAACTGAAGTCAATAATTGATTACTAGTATTTGTTGCCCACTGCGTCGGTCTTTTTGGCGTTTCTCTCCTAATTAATTAATGAATCTTCAAGATCAACCTCAACCTATACCTCAACAGGTTTTCGGCAGCTGTTATCTATCGTAACCATCTCTGGTTCACTTGGCGTCCTAGCTTTAAATCCTTTTAGTTATCCCAGCGTTAAACGACAGGGTTGTACTGTAAATATTGTATTATAACTAATACCATTTATAAATATGTTAGCAATGTGCACAATGTTGTGAGTTATACAACATTATTGTTTATATTGTAGCAATATGACATATTGGTTATATTTAACTAACAACGGTCTCCATTTATATAAATGGCAAAAACTAATAAATGACCATTACAGGTTAGGTTTGTTGAAATTTGTCCACCAGAAATTCATGATGGTCTCCAAATCTATAAAAAGGGAAAATAAATAGACATACCAATCCGCCAAAACCACAATCCCAAAGCAAAGTAAAACGTTTGATAACCAACAAACCAGGTCAAACACGTAATCTTCAACTATGGATTTTAGGCTGGGTGCTCCGGAAAGGTAAGAACCTGTTTAGCTAGCTACTTCGTCAGGTGTGTAAACAAACTGAAACGAACATGGAACTGTTGGAAATATACCCAGGATAATTTTGGATACAGAGACTTCATACTTATATTATCAACAATAGTGTGATAACGGCCATCAGACTTTGGTAAGCCTACATTTTAAGCTGTGTGACAAATGTGGTGACTTTAATTTTTCTGTTGTCAACTTTCCTTTTCTATGCTGCAATATACCTGCTTCTCCTACTCATGGTGTATTTGTTTCACAATAAATACGCTTGTTCCCACAACGGGAACTTTATATATGTACAACGAAGCTACTAGCAAATAAACTTTTGACGCACCTTTCGTGGGCGTCATAATTAAGATATAGGTCTCGATATGAAGCAGAACTTGAAGAATCAGTCGTATCTCACTATAGATGGCACTCACATAGTCTCCAAATTTAGGATAATTAAGATCAGCGTTAAGTTAAGGAAAATCTTGGTTCAGGAACCATTGTGAAACTGACCCCGGCTTAAAAGTCATTTCTTAACTAAGATTTCCCATTATTTAAATTAAGCTAATTTTGGCAATCTCCGTTTATGGAAACCGGAAAACAATTTTTAGACCAAATAAGAGTGCAATTGTTATAAGCTTGAAACGACCTTCAAAATAACATCTTAAATTATAAATCATCTTGAAAAATAATGAAATAATTCGGATTTCATCTTTGCTAGATTTAGGTCAAGGAAAATTTTAGTTAAGGAATGATTGTGAATCTGGAACCTGTATCATACAGACATGTTTGATGGAAATGAATGATTTCACGACAGTCTTCTCTCCAGGTATAACAAGGTTCTGTATAAATTCTACTCTTGTGAGTAAAGAAAACAAATCAGCAAGCATTGATGCACAGTTTGTACCCATTGGTATACCGATTGTTTGCTGGAAATTCAATTAGCTAACACAACAAATATATTGGCTATCGAAAACTCCAACATTTTGTTGATGGTATCTCCAGTAAACCAGTATTTTTCTGGAATTAGTATGGTTTTTGACAAAGTAACCAGAATCTCTATTTCACGCTAGATATTTGTATCTTGATTTACTCTTTTTGTGAAAACAAATGACAAGTGTATAAGTTGTTTTAGACTTTCTTTCATTTTAGAATGAGAGATAGTGGTTAAGTGAAGATAAATTAAAGGTTATATTCTTTCTTACACAAGACAAATGGATTAGAAGCAATATGCTCAAGTAAAGTAATGATTTGAAAGAAAAACTGACTATACAAAATACAAGATGTTCCAGGTGAGCGGTGCAGGCCCTATTAGTCCTCTTGTTGGAAGGTGGCAGTAAAGTAATGATACATGATGAAAAAACAACATATGATAGCGCACTACTTTTTTGAAAGGGTCATGTTTATGTACCCCTATCTTGACGATTTTTCTGATTAAAAACATGACCGTATTTAAAAAAAACCCAAATCGTTTAATTTATTCTAAGATGTCTAGAAGAAGGTTCACCTTGATAAATTTGAAACATTTAAAGGACTTTTGAAAATTAAAGAAATAAAAATATTGCTGATGTCAAGTTGGTATACGATATAAGGTTATAGTTGAGTTCTTTGACCTTTTGAAATAGGTTACAGACCAGTCCAAAGTTTAACATCGGTGTAACAAAAAAGGAGTCGGGACTCGGCTATCAAGTGGCAAAGAATTGTATAACTAGTGGCTGGAAAGCTATTATCTGTACAGAGCAGTTGCCAAAAAGCAGTTTAGGTAAAGAGGTGTCGGAGTGAGCTGCCTTTTCGGCATTGGTTCGTTAGCTTAGTGTTAAACTTTCGACGGGTCTGTATTATAGGAATTGTCATTTCATTTTTAAGACGTTACTTGAATAGATGGATATTATTATCAAACTACAAGCGTATAAAGCTGAAACTAATCTGTATCATTTTTATAAATGTATATGTTTTGATTGAAATGTATGTCTTCTTTCAGAGATGGTGTAATTGGAAACAAACGCTACCCGGTTGTTCACATTTTAAACTCCAACTAAGATTTGACCTTAAAACACAGAACAAATGTCTAGGAGATGTCGAAAGTTTAACACTTCGATAATTCGATTCGGCAGCTATTCTCGGTCCTTCAATACCTAGATAACGGCAGTTATCTATCTCTCGGCAGTTTTCGATCACGAGCTATTCCTAACACGGCCACTCGGCAGTCGAGCGTAGATTGTTTTCGTTAGATACATGTATAGCTCAGTGTTAAACTTTCGACAGGTCTGCGCTGCACTAGTATGTAACAGATGACACGGGTTTTTTTAAAATAAGTTTTATTTATATTAAAAAAACCCCATTATTGTCAATTTTGGACATAGGCTGGTATGTTAATTCTTTATTTGATTGATGTCTTTCAGTATGAAAATTATTTCACTCCTATCTATAAGTATTCTGTTTCACTACTATACTACAAGTATTCTGTGTGTGTATATATATATATATATATATATATATATATATATACGGAAGCGTATTAAGGACCTTTAAAGATATTTTTAAAAAATATATATATATTTAAAAAAATATTTTAAGACGTCTTAAATACCCTTCCGTACTGTATAGGCATTTCACAAGGTATTAAAACTGGCAAAATTGCAAATGCCATGTGTTATATATGTAGTAATTAGCAGGGAGGGTATTCCGTCGAGCTCATGATGGCCGACTTTTTGTTTTGGCCGAATGGTCGTTTACTACGGAAGCTCAGTTGTTAGAATGCTGGCTTCGTATGTGAAGGTCGTAGGTTCGAACCCCGGCGGGTCTGACCAACACTTGAAAATATGTAGTATCATATACCACATTTGAATTTAATCATAAAATACATTCAAAAGTTGTATATGACAAAATACCACTTTTTTTAAAGTATTTTATGACTAAATTCAAAAAGAGTTATATGACAGTAGTAAATGTTCTTTCCGCAAGCACTCGGCATTTAGAAATTAAAGTCACGGAGTCTTTTTGGAAGAAACCATAAAATCCGATGTACCGTGCCACGACAGGCGTGGTAGGCTAAAGAACCCTTCCTGCACTGTCCTGAGCGCACTGTAAAGGTAAAAATTTCTGCCACTTCACCTATAGCTGGTGTCGTCTCGATATGAGTAAAATATTCTTGACTGGTACGTTTACATAGCGCTTCTCTCCTAGGTTAGAATTCCAACCCGGCAGATCCTTGTTAATTCGTTTGCGGAAGATCGGTTGTTTTCTACGGGTACCCTGGTTACCTTCACCATCTCAGAACTGACCACTCCGATATAAGTGAATAATCTTGACTGGGACGTAAAACACCATTATCCAACTCAAACAATTGAGATCCTTTGGTTACCGGGTAGACCTTAAAACTGATATTATATGCCACAGTAATTTTAACGTTAAAAAAAATACCATAATTATAGAATCCGTTTAACTTTCTACAATTAATTTTAAAGTTCTATTAATTGGATTAAATTGATCAGGAGGAGACAAGTTTTAAATTGTTTTGAAGATTTTTTATGTTTCCAAGGCTAGACATATCTTAAAAATGATAACAAAAGTTTGATTTCATAAAAGGAGAAAATACATATGTGCCGTTAAAAAGCAGGATTGAACCTCTCGGTACAACCAAACATGGTCAAAGGGAAGCAACTGTTGTAACTCAAGTGAACGATTGAAAACGCGTTCCCTCGATTAAGAATATTTCACTTAATTTTACTTGAAGATTTCACTCTGAATGTAGACATTCAGTAAATATCGAGTTTTTATATTTAACTCTTAAATGGGTTTATTTATTTATTTATTTATTTATTTATTTATTTATTTATTTATTTATTTATTTACATGTATTTATTTATTTATTGCAGTATTAATTTATCATTATTTATTTATTTATTTATTTATTTATTTATTTGTTTATATAATAAAACACTATTATTATATACTGTGAATTTGTGTCACTTAACCCTACTGTGTTAGGTCTTTAACAGCTACCGGCGCCCGATTAGAAAGACGTCTTGGTCAATTATTTATTTTATAGATCGTGTGTTATTGAAAAGTGGATTTAACACCGTGATACCATTTATCATTTTACTTAAAAAATGTAACATTCGTAATCCTGAGTAATCTTATCGCTTTGTTAATCCAGGCAATCGGATAATACAAACTACAAGTATTTACAAGTTTTGGTTATACATTGTTGAAAAAAAAGTTACTTAGAAACGGAAACAACTAATAAAAGTCCCCCCCCCCCCAAAAAAAAAATAAATAATAAAAACACCGACAAATAAATACTGTATTAATAAATGAATGAATAATAAATAACTAAATAAATAAATTAATAAAAAAAACAAAATAGATACATAGATATAAATAAGATTAAAAAAACCAAATAAATAATAAATAGATAAATAACTATGATACGATCGAGTCACAGAAGTATAACACCAAAAGTCCTTGGATACTGGTAAATGTCTTCCCCTGATAAAACTGAATAAATAAATAAATAAATAAATAAATAAATAAATAAATAAATAAATAACCTATTAAAACGCTAAAATAGTTTTTAAAAATACCAGTCAAGATTAACGCATAAAAGGCAAAATTATGTACGAAACAGCGATACCCTAGTAGTTTATAAAATTAAATATATAGCAAGTCTATGGAACACTAGAAACCCATTAAATACTATAAGCATTTTATAGTCTTTAGGAAACGCTAAAACAAGTTGTTTTTTTTTTTACCGTGGCTTAGCTTTTTAATTTGGACATCTCGCCTCCATGCTGTACGAAACATAATCACAATATTTAACATTTAATATTATCACTTTTGATTGCCGGATCTCGACTGCCGGATCTCGACAGCTTTTCCGACCGTATCTGTTATCCATGTCTCGGTCATTCGGCTGTTCGGCGGCCCAGTTTCGTCGATTCCTTTTCCGTTAGCTCATTGTTAAACTTTTGACAGGCCTGTATACTGTATTTGTTGGCCGAGGCATTTAATCATCATCATCATCATCGATTTGTCAAAAACCAAGTCTTTGCGAAGATTTTTAATTGATATCTAAAAGTTGTTTAACTTATTTGGAAGTACGGTGTATATGGAATTATGTTACAACTTAGATAGAGAGAATGTACCTCATAAGGAATATATTCATGGGCCCTATCATAGGACTAAAATTCTTTCCGTAAAATGTTACGATTTACGAAATTTATGAAAAATTAAAACATGTTATTACTACAAAAAATATCTGTATATAAAACCGTTCTCATGGAACAATTTAAAATTTTGATTAAATTTTATTTTATTCACCATTTGCTCAAACTAGACCCCTCTGTGGACCTCAAAGTGGAATTTCCTTCACTCCGACTAATCAAATTGATGCTTTCATATCGATGTCGGTGTTTTTAACCAATCACGTTGGGTTTTAGAAACGCGCACTTTGTTCTCGTCCAGGACAATTTTCTTCAATGATTTTTGTACTTTTTCAAACGATGAAAAAATATTTATGTTTACTATTTAAACGTCCAAAATACCACAGTCATTTAATTTCATTATTACTAAACGATTTTCTAAAGTTAGATTAATTTCAAAATCGTCGGTTTTGTAAAATTAAAGAGAACATGCAAGTACTGTAAACATGGCTAGTGTTCTATTTTTAGAAAAGATCTCAAGTTTTATGCTATGTTAGGGTTTGCCATCAACAGCTCATGGGCGGCATATCGAGTTGCACTACTTGCAACCAGTGATAGCTAAAAGTATTTTACAAACCCCGATGAAGTCTTTTGTGGACTTTGGTTTTATTTGAATCCATACGAAGAGAAATTCCTTTTAACCGCAGGAAACCCCCTCTTAATCAGCAAAGAAGGGATATCCTCGAAAATCTGAGGTGTCCTCTTTTCTGTATAGGTCGTCGTGTATACGTCCGCGGTGTCATCTTAGACTGGCTCTTTCTCATCCGTTTGTTGCTTTAACGTGACAAAAATTAGAAAAATATAAATTTTATGATTATATAAAATGATAAACTATAGAAATCCGTTCATATTTAAATTCAATAAACGAATGACGGTGAAAATCATTAAATTATCGAAATCCCCATTTGGCACCCCATGGCTGACATAAATATTCATAGTTTACACGCATATCTTGGCAGCCATTTTGATGGAAGACATTTGCAATCTAGAAATAATTTAAATTTTTGTTATTTTTTGGATAAATTCACTCATAATGTGAAGGTAAGTCCAAATCAAGGACAAAAATGTAGAAAATTTTTCAAATATCCAAATGAAACCGTCCGAATGGGTTGTTTGCAAATTATTTCAATATTTTTAAGTCAAAATTTTGATCATAAAAATTAATTTATTTTTAATTAGAATCGCAAATTTCAGTAATTTTTTTTTAAACAACTAGATAAATTGATATTTAAGGATATTTCTTTGTCTATAAATAGAGATTATTACGGTCCAATTTGGAAAGAAATCCGAATGTTCTTTTAGGGAGCTCCCAAGTCGCTGTTTACTTCCGTTTAAAAAATATTGAAATTATTTGACAGTCTTGGTTTATTCAGAATATTAGTTTCGTGCAATAGTAAAATAATGCACGTTGAAAATACTCGTTTTATACTTGTAAGTTGCAAACACAATCATAAGTTGCAGTTCATTAAAAGCTTACCCCCCCCCCCCCCCGGTTAGCTCTTGCCTAGTCCTTGGGTTGCACTTATGCCCATCCCTTATAATACAAAATAATTGCTTTCTATTGTATTATGTATATTGTTTATTTTTATATACACAATTTCTGAAAATGCAACACCAAAATTAATACTTTAAACCCAGAGAGCCCCAACCTAGTGTGAAACTATGCAATATCTGAATTCTGATCTACCTGACCACCTTGAATTTCAATCCTATGACCTCCTAGTCTGCCAGATTCTTTCACCCAGCTTTTAAATGGGATACCTGCTGTACCACATGATACCCTCGAAGGTGTGTGTGTAACAAGTATTTCTGATGGATATGTAATCGCATAAGATAACATAATGTCATTCCCCCTTAAAAATGATGTTATACCAGGAATGGGGTTCGCCACTGTACCACGTGATCAATACCTCTTAACGTTTATGCGGAACAATTTGGAAAACGTTAACTTCATAAATTCCTGGAATAACATCTTTTTTTTTTACGGGAAACATATCTTTCGCGATTCCATATCCATAGGAAATAAATGTTCCACATAAACGTTAGAGGGTATCATGTGGTACAGCGGCGAAACCCATTGCGACATTAACGGTAAATCCAAGAGTATTGATCACATGGTACAGCGGCGAACCCCATTAAACAAAAATCTATCCAGAATTTATACAACCAGAGTTAAATATGGACCATCCTGATAGTTAGCCTTCTGACTTGGGCTGGGTAGTTGTGTACTAAACAAAACAAGAAAGTGTTAAAATGTTTTTGCCAAACTGTGAAATGTAGAACATCAGTGTTTACCAGTACAACAACAAGGGGGTGATCTGCTGTCAAACTATTGAGTTTTGATCCATCATGATGAAACAGGTGCCTAGAAGATCAAGTAGTCTTGCCTCAATGGCCAAGTGGTCTAGTTGATTAGCTTACAGATCACAGTGCCTCTTGGATTTGAATCATGTGTCATGAATCCTTATGTGAGAAAGTTTTTTTAAGTGAATGAACATGATTGGGGTATTAATCTACGATAGATGACTTCAATACTTTCATTTCAGCTTTATTTGTTACCGATGTGCAATTATAAATTATTGTGGAAATGGACATCACTAATCTAAGCTATTGGGGTATTGCAACTCTTAGCAAACTTTATAAAACAAATTTTCTCTGTATCAGCTTTCTTTATAAATTTCCAACTGGACAAGTATAATATTCCGTATCTGTTGACTTAAAATGTTTATTTAATATTTACAGATTGTGTTTGGTATTCCTTATGTGTTACTCCAACTCGGAGATGTACGAGGGGAAAAACATTCATTATTCCTCCTATGACAAGAAGCCATTGTGTTCATTCAGTGGGAAAGTTTGTAATCAACATCGACTCAATGGCTATGCTTTTTGTGTACGACATATTCTGGAGGACCCCACAGCCCCATTTAAAAGATGTGCATATGTTGCCAAATCAAGCAAACAGACCTGTACACAAGCTATACCCCAACATGAGGAGCGAAGGTATGTTGGTGTTGTGATTATTTTAGTTTTGGTAATGAGTCAAAATGTTTAATTTGTCCTTGTTTTATTATTTTCTATTGCATGGTACATGTATATGGCAGACTATTGAAAAGTAACCAGTCCTTCCCAAAGTTACCAGTGTTGCAGTCTTGAAATAAACACTGGTTGTATCATCCTATGACCTGAGGCCAGTAAATTTTGATAGGGCCAGTGGAATTTGAATACAAGCAAGCCACTAAAATCCTAACATAGACTATCATTTAAGGATTGAATGCCACTTTGAATGCTGTCATCGAGGTATGACTGCATCAGCTCATGTTCAAAGTAAATGAATCGCGAAGCGATTCATGTTAACTTTGAACGTGAGCTGATGCAGTCATACCTCGATGACAGCATTCAAAGTGACATTCAATCCTTATGTTTACATTATTTTTACCCACAAAAGGGTATTATTAATTTTCCGAAAGTCGGTGTATTAATGTGGTTGGAACACTTAAAGCGAGATAACTCTTATTGTAGAACTATATAAAGAGAACAGCCATGTTGATTTGTCTCGTTGCTTGGCGATCGTAAAATATAGTTCCGTAAAACACTTTTGAAAATTAAATGCTATTTCTTCTTTTTTCACTAAACAATAATCTGTTTGGTAAGATATTACTATGAATATAATTATTTAGTCGAATAACAAACAGTTGTTCATAATTTAAATGTGGTGTCCTCGGACTCACTAATTTTTTCACTTCGTATCTTTACAGGCCATGGGAAATGGTCATAAATCATTAAAAAATTATTTTCATATAAAAAGACAACAAATATTGGTTTTTCTTATTGTTTTTTATTTTCAAATCATTTTTAAAATTGGTGCAGTATGACAAATTTCTTCGTTTGTTACCGCTCGTAAAGAGCGTCCGTGCAGTCGCTGGATAGATTTATGAATGAACCTGCAGGAAATTGTGAATGAATAAGTAGTTCCTTGGTGGTATGTATTCCTCCGCTGTACATCGAAAGCGGATTGGCTGACGATATTAACTGACGTATCTCTTTACACAGAGCGCGTGTCACACTGCTGTCATCGAAAAATTAACGCAATGGTTCCAAAGAGATTCAAATAAGGCAATGCATTTGTAATGTAAACATTTGAAATTGCTAGTTTGATTTGGGTCTTTAAAACAGACTGTTACTGACTTGAATGGCTTGTAACTCTCAAAACCAATACTCTTTGACTGTTACTGGCCGTTATTACAAACACAGATTATTTATTTTATTTTGCAGCTGTATTTCAATCAAATTTGATAACTTACACGAGTCAAAATGTTCTCCAAATTAGACAGAGAGAATTAGCTTGCTATGTTTCCATTCCTGGTAGCCAAAATCGCCATTGGCTACTAATTTCTGAGAAATTCTTTCAAAAAGTAACCTATTTTAGCAAATTTGTGGAAAAATACTTTAAAAAGGACTATTTTTTCACAAATTTTGGAAATTTGGCTACTAATAATTTTAAATTTGTGGAAACCTAGAGCTTGATATATAATTTAAGGATTATAGAAGAAAGCTGTTGTAGCTTTTTTTTCTTCAAAATATTCTATTAAATTTTAGAAGTACCATACTATAGCTGACAACATCAGCTGGCACCAGTTGTTCGAAGCTTGATTAGTTTAATCAACTGGTTAGTCAAAGTTTAAATTTCGCATAATTTGAAATTTCTTATGAAATTTATATTGAAAATGTCGAAAGAGAATAGAATGTCATCAAAGTTCAAACTATTACAGCACATTGTTATTAAACTATAGAATTAATAATAATATATTGATGTTTATTGATGTTTTGAATTTGTGTAAATCATTAATTAAACTATTGAAGCCCTGAAAAACTAGCTCCTGGTTGCTGGCTTCTATTAAAATTTCTGCATTTTCTGTCAGCTTTATACATATACAACTTTTATGTTATGCTATGAAACCACTTAGCTTTTAACCTGGAACCTTTCTTGGACGTTTGATCTGAGTGCTGATATTGAGAAATAAAAACAAAATACTATGTTTTTCATTAGAACTGAAACTGAAGTCACAGTCATGTCAGATGAGACCTTACAAATTATAGTTCTAATGTTTAGAAGCACTTTTTACAGCTAGAGCTCTAGGAGTAATGACTAATGCAAGAAATTCAGTCTGTCAGCACTCCTGATTTTTCTGATTTTTCCTGATTTTGAGCTGTTCCTGATTTTTTTCCTGAATTTGTTAAACTTATGATTTTGAGCATTTTCCCTACCCCCCCCCCCCCCCCCCCCCCCCCAAAAAAAAAAAAAAAAACAACCAACTAGTTATATGTTGGAAGTATTTCAGTGTAAAGCAAGTTTGCTTTGTAGGTACATGTAGGTAAGATTGATTTGAGGCTATATTGCTGTTTAACATTCAAATTGTGACATTTCTTTCTATAGAGGTGAGGAAAATGGCCTAAGTAATCCCTTTTAGCTTGCCAATTTTATTTTGACATTCAGATAATGACCTAAAATTCAGAAGCAAAAAAATCATGCTTAAATTCGTATAAGCTGAAGGTCTTAATCAGACAGGAGAAAGGCGGCCTTTTTTTATTTATTTATTTTTTGGTTTTTATCACTTTTTATACAAAAAATTCTTGATAATCTCCTGATTTTTAAATAAAAACCCTCCTGATTTCCTAATTTTTTTAGCCAAAAAATTGCTTGACAGACTGTTAAATTTTTTTTTTTCTTGTCACATAGGAGTTTATCATATCTGCCATGAAAACAACACATAATTTGCTTATTTAGAGATGAAATAAAATTTCAAATTCTGTACTTGTTAATGAAATTTCAAATTTGTTCAATGGTATATATTATTTGCATTTCACATTCTTGAATAAGTTATTTTACTGTGAAATTGGCGATTTTGGGCTGTTCTTAGGGGTGTGAAAGAGTTGCTGTAAATTAAAAAGAATCTTAATGATTCATTAATTGTTCAAAATCTGTTTATTTATGAAACTTATTATTCTATGTTTGCAGGTATTGTAACAACCACATGCAGGTTCTTGGCATGTTGCCAAAGAAAGAGAGAAAGAAAAAGGAGAAACCAGATCACAATGATATTGCCCTCACCTATAGATGTTAAAGTTCCTTTTGAGGACAGGGTGAAGTCTCGTTTTAACACCAAAATTCGTAATAATGATGTGATATTGAAAGTGAATAAGGGACTGGAGGATCCCGATGATCCGTATGCTTTTCCAGATCCGTCTGGAGATGCAGGTTCAAGGGTTGGAACTCCAGGCTCAGGACCATTGTCTGAGAGTCCTTCAGACACGCCTAATTCCGTTGTTAAATCACCTGGTGACGGTTGTGTTTCCTCCATAGCTAAATTATACCCTGAACTGGCTGAAAAGCTGGAAAAGATCAAACCAAAACAAGAGATAAAAGTGAAAGAAAAAGGAAAATCAAAAATCTCAAGGACGATGAATCAGTTACAAACCAG
This sequence comes from Anadara kagoshimensis, assembly GCA_021292105.1. NCBI lineage: Eukaryota > Metazoa > Mollusca > Bivalvia > Arcoida > Arcidae > Anadara > Anadara kagoshimensis. The sequence goes on along the minus strand of CM037867.1, from coordinate 29,443,330 downwards.
AATTGCTCAAAATAAGATTAAAGACAAGCAGAAAAGGGTTCAGGAATCATCGTCGCAGTCACAGTCGCCATCTCATTTTGGAAATGTAACAAGCAGTCCAAATATTCATAGTCCTGGAATGCATGTCACTCCGATGGAAACCGATAAGTCGTTGACAAACAATCATGATGGAAGTTTACAGCATCGTGAAATTTTAAATTCTAGTGTGTGTTTCCGATTTACCCGGTTTCCAGGACTTGAACAAGCGGCATGATTTACACGGTTCAACACCAGAATTGAACAAACAATATCCATCATTGCAACATAGTTTGCATGATTTCAATAGACAGAAAGATTTACATCCAATAATAAAACAGGAAGGCTCACGGAGTCCTCAGGAAATCAAGAAAAGACACGAGCGTGGTAGTCAGGATATGAAAAGACCACGCCCCCCTTTAACGATTTACATTCAACAGGTGTTCAAGGAATGACTCAAAGTGTTTCACAGACTCCTGGTGTGTTACCTGGGACCCCGATCCCAGGTCTGTCTCCGACTAACCTAGCAGGTTTACCACCTGGTTTGTTACCTAATGTCACACCCAGCATGTTACAGGCATTGTCGCCTAATTCTTTATCAAGATTAATGTCTAATCAGTTACCGTTGAGTTCTCAGTTACAAGGACAACAACAGAAACGGCAGTTAGAATCGAGAGAAAATAAACCAGCTCAAATTCCTACAGGACTACCTCTTCAAAATGTTTCTCATATTCCCATGCCTGGATTACATCCAGCACTTAGAGATGAAAACTTTTTGCACCATCAGCAAGCTCTTTTGAATCAAAGACAGAATATTCAGTTGCAACAGCAAGTTAAACCACAAGTTACCTCGGCAACAATGGTTTCAAATGAAACACAACCAAAGCAACAGCAGCATCAGCAACCTCCTCCTCCTCCGCCTCATTTTCAGTCATGCCGGAACCTCCCCCATATCGACCATCTAATTTATCATTAACGCCATCTTCAAGTGTCATGCCTGTTGTTTCAACGAGTACATTAACGACTCCGTCAGTGACAGTCACATCATCTTCACATCAAGGTCAAGGACTGCCGCCACCCCCTCCATATGTTCCCACAACAACCACTACACAAAGTACAATCAGCTCGGTGCTACCGTCGACAAAATCAAAGTCCTCCCGTACTTTAACGGTTCCAACATTTTCTGTGATACCTCATGAATTCTTACAAGTGACAAGGACACCAGTTCGTAAAATTAAAAATGTGCTAAACGAGAAAGACACTCATAAACGGCTACGAGTGGAATCATCTATGAAATATTACAATCATTGTTTGAAAAGGAAGAAGGATAATCATAGTTTGCTCGGTTTAGGTAAGTAATAATTTATTTATATTTTCTTGGTTTTGTTGGACAGTAGTAGAGTGGGGTACGACAATGGAGTTTTACACCCCAGTCAAGATTCTTTCATTCTTTCATGTATATCAAGACAGTCAGGTTGTGAATTCAAACCACTGACCTTCAGTAAGGGAACTAACAAACTATCTCACACTAGGATCTGTCCTGGATGGGATTGGAACCTAGGAGTTTGGAGGCACTATGAAGCATAAGTGAGCACTTTGACCATTCAGCCACTTGCGAAATGTCAACTAACCTCCTATATATGTATAATTCATAATGTTCATGTGTAAATTTATACAAGGCTTTTCCTACCCTATATTTACTGCTGAAATTCAGAGGCACCCCCAATGCAAAAATGAAGCATTTTTCCCAAATAGAGAAAATAATTCCCAATCTCACAATTTTTGGAATTAAGTTGCATCTATTTCCTTCTCGGTGCTTAGTATTAGCAACTGATGCCAAGATTACAGAGATGCTTTACCTTTATTGTTAAACTGAAGTTTACTGTCAAGTGCACAAGTGATTTGTATCAACATATGGTTTAGTTAGGTTTTTGACGATGACACCGTATTTGAATCAGCTGATTATGGTATTTCAGAAGCCATATTTCATAACATGCATTGATAATTTTTAGGGGTGTGCATACTAATATATTATATTGTTGTATGGAAGAAGCAATACAATATACCAGTTCGCAAAATAAATAATTAAAATACCGCAGAAATTTAAAAAAAAAACGTGTAGATTTGTAGTTTGTTCACAATTGTTACCTTGTTCTAGGTTTCCATAAATTTAAAATAATTAGTAGCCAAATTTCTAAAATTTGTGAAAATATAGTCTTTTTTAAAGTATTTTTCCACAAATTTGCTAAAATGGTTACTTTTTGAAAGAATTTCTCAGAAATTAATAGCCAATGGCGATTTTGGCTACCAAGAATGGAAACATAGCTTGTTTAGGTATCGTCTTAATCTTTTTTGCATTTGTCCAAAATTTCGACTTGGAATATCCAAGACACAGATTACACTGCCCTGTATGTAGTAACAAAATTGCAGACGATGCTCCTCAAGTGAACTAGTGCAGAATAAACGGCCGAAATGTAAATTCAACACAGTAACATTGTTATGTCAGAAATACACATTATTTTCAAGGCTTCTGTAGCTTTGCATTATACATACTGCAATATTATCTCAAATATTGCAAAATGTTGTAATAAGATTTTTTTCCCAATGCTCACCCCTAACAATTTTCCCAATTTTGGCAGGTTAAGGGGGGCAATATAATTGATGTTTTGGGTTTTCTTTTCATTATGTGTAATAAAATTAAGAAATTTTCTACCTTGTTACCCATAAGAAAAGAAAATCATTTTAAAATTTCAAAATTTTCACTGCTAAAATACAACCTATAAGTATTTTTTGTACATGTATGATGTAACATAGAAATAATCACCACCCACAGGGTTTAGAAAGTGAAAAGATTTATCATATTCATTGTAACACTACTAAAAGTTTATTTTTCTTATCTCTTGTATCTTCAGGATTGAGTACTCTGATGATTCAAGTGGTAGTGATGATGAAATGTTATTACCATGGCAACCAGATTGGTTTACAGCGTCATCAGATGAAGATAATTTTGACGATGATGAGGATGAGTATGTATATTTTGAAAGATGTGTATCACTCACAGATCTATGGCAAATTAAAAAGAAAATAAAAGGTGTGCTTCACCATCTTGAACTGGCAGTCTTCAATTGAATAAGTGAAAGAATCTTGACTGGGGTGTACAATACCATTTCTCATCTCCACTCCACTCCAATGAAATTTTTTAAAAACTCCATTGTTTTCACTCAAATTCCATTTTGGTCTTAAACTTCAAATTTTGGTCAAAATAAACTTGTGTAAAAGAGGTAAATTAAACATCAACACTATGAATAGTGACAGAAGTTAAAGAATGAGAAAGCTGGCAAGGTTTATTTTAGGATTTTAAAATAGGGCAAGCAAAAAAAAAAAAAAAAAAAAATTGCATTCAGTAATGTTAAAACCTAAATATGGCCCACAATGTGTCCATTGGCAAAGTAAGGGATCAATGGCCCATGACTCCCTTTTAGGATGAACATTGAGTTGGTTTGATATTGGAAGTATTTTACATGCTATTTATTAATGGTATTTAGATTTAAATTCTTTAACTAGTAGTCTGCTACAAATGTTACAAAACTTTTTAAACCTTTGTTTTTTTTCAGCCAAGATGATGCTTTAAGAACAGCCAAAGTTGCACTAGTCAGAGTAGGTTACGAAGGCAGTGCTCCAGTCTCGTAATCTCATAAAGCCAACCACTCCAGTATAGAAATTATAATAGTGCTACCTTATCCCTTATCAAGCAGCCCGGGATCAACCCAGGCATCGGTCATAGCTTTACAAGAAATCCTCAGAAGCAATCACCTCCAATAGATAGGTTTGTATATTTTTGACTGTGGTTTAAATATGATATGTACCTGTATTCATAAGCTCTACCTGATATTGTGTCATCTGTACAAGTGTTGTTGGGTTTTAAGATACAACATTGTGCTGATGATGATTCTATTAGATAATAGATCGATTTGGCATGTACCTTTTTTACTGCAAATTGATGTATAATTTGGGTATATTCATGTGGACATAAATCTCATGGATCACTTTGTGCAATATAATTTTAATTTATATAAGAAATAACTAGGACACTGTAAATAAAAATTTTTAAAATTAATCAAATACAAATATATATAATTGCCCTATGGGCTTGCTCGGTTAAATATAAAAACATGCTTATGTCACATTGTAACAGATATGTTTTGTTGAATACTTGAGTGAATTGTGGTAATGTGACATAAGCATGTTTCAATGTCATAATATGATCACACCAATACATTCACTTCAGGACAGAAGTGAGCCATCCCTCCGTGAAAGATGGTAACTGCATGTGTCACTTATTGGTATGATCATGAATGTTCAAATGTTTGAATCACACGATTTGACCATGTCCACTACAGACCTGAATAGTGTTAACCATTTATACCATATGATGATATGACAAGTTACTGGTCGGAGTGATAGCATTCAACCACAGCATGATCACACCAATACATTCACTTCAGGCCAGAAGTGAGCCATCTCTCTGTGAAAGATGGTAAATGCATGTGTCACTAATTGGTATGATCATGACTGTTAGAATGTTTGAATCACACGATTTGACCATGTCCACTACCGGTCAATAGTGTTAACCATTTATACCACATAATGATATGACAGGTTACTGGTCGGAGTGATAACCAATGATAAAAATGAAAATGATTTGGTAAATTGTTAAAATTAATGAATATTTGCTTGGGTAATGGCGGTAATGGATGATTTGGTAAATTGTTAAAATTAACAAATATTTGCTTGGGTAATTAACCATTAATACCATATGATGATATGACAGGCTACTGGTCGGAGTGATAACATTTGACTATCATGCTGCTAATCAACAGATGGCACCGGTTGTCGAGATTCCATATAGTACTGGTGTGCTACAACTGCTTGTAACTAACCACTTACAGGTCAGTAAATGGTTGACCAGTCGATGGCCTCTGACCATGTAGCCCCATATAGTACTGGTGTGCTACAACTGCTTGTAACTAGCCGTTCACATGACCGTAAACGGCTGACCAGTCGATGGGTACAGTCTTAAATTAAAACTGCAGCATATCTTTATAATTAGCAGGCATGACATTTGTGACATTTTTATGTTAAAACAGAGCAAGCCCTTTTGGCATTGAAGAATGGTGGCATAGGTGGGGATGGTGGTGGTTAGACTGGTTTAAAATTGCATCTAGCTTGTATACACAAGATATTGAGACTGATTGTTGATTCCCAAGCATAAACATGCTGAGCAGTCACATGACCTATTGATACCTTGATCTGGTGTCATCTTGACCTATAATGTGGTGTCCTGCTGAGTGGTCTTTACCAAGAGAATATCAAAGAAATTAACCTTCTTATTTATATTTTTATAGTTTGTTTGTAAACATGACCTAGCCCTTACACTGTAATTAAAGTGTAGTAACTGTGAAAGTTTAAAGTGGCACCCTGCTGAGTTTAACTGTTAAAAGGGGATGCATGGATGAAATTTAACACATGTTTGACCCTTAGAGTTGACCTGATTTATTTCTATATAAACAAACATATATAATATACTATATATATGAAAAATTTATATAAGAAATAACTAGGACACTGTAAATAAAAATTTTAAATTTTATTAATCAAATACAAATATATATAAGCCCTATGGGCTTGCTCGGTTAAATATAAAAACATGCTTATGTCACATTGTAACAGATATGTTTTGTTGAATACTTGAGTGAATTGTGGTAATGTGACATAAGCATGTTTCAATGTCATAATATGATCACACCAATACATTCACTTCAGGACAGAAGTGAGCCATCCCTCCGTGAAAGATGGTAACTGCATGTGTCACTTATTGGTATGATCATGAATGTTCAAATGTTTGAATCACACGATTTGACCATGTCCACTACAGACCTGAATAGTGTTAACCATTTATACCATATGATGATATGACAAGTTACTGGTCGGAGTGATAGCATTCAACCACAGCATGATCACACCAATACATTCACTTCAGGCCAGAAGTGAGCCATCTCTCTGTGAAAGATGGTAAATGCATGTGTCACTAATTGGTATGATCATGACTGTTAGAATGTTTGAATCACACGATTTGACCATGTCCACTACTGGTCAATAGTGTTAACCATTTATACCACATAATGATATGACAGGTTACTGGTCGGAGTGATAACCAATGATAAAAATGAAAATGATTTGGTAAATTGTTAAAATTAATGAATATTTGCTTGGGTAATGGCCAAAAATTAATTGTAGCATAATATGTGTGTATGAATAAATGTAAGAATAGCATATATTATGTGAAAGAAAATCCCCAAGGAAGTATGAATTTGGTGTTGTGCGAGGAGGTAATATTTTATGCCACCTATCTTCAATGCAAGATGAGATAAGAAAATTGACATGCATACAATGATTATCCTGATGATACTAGTACATATAAACAAATGTGTAAAAGTAATATACAATGATTTACAATGATATTGTTGGTACTCATCTGAAAGTTCGACTATGAAACCAAGAGAACCACTTTACTAAATGTAATATATAGTCCACTACCTTACTTAGTAGTCTGAAGAATTAGTCCTCTTTAAATGTATGTAATGTCCTCAAAGACACAGATGAAAATGAACATGTATTCGATAAACCAATAAATGATAGTTTGATTCACATGTATATGATAAACTACCTACAGTACCACGGGTTACCGCATACTTAAATTCACATATGTATGATAATCCAAGTGAAAATGACACAAATTTAAATGCATTGTTGTATGAAAATCCAATTGAAATGACACAAGTAATTGCTTGCATATATATTAATTTATATATGTATGATAATCCAAGTTCAATTACGAAAGGTAAATTTCACAGGTATATGATACTCCAATTGGATTGACACAGTTTAAAGTACATATAATTTATATAATAATCCAAGTCAAGTGACCTAACTAATGTAAATATATATGACAATTCAATTTGAAATAAACAATTTCATTTCATGTACATGCATAAAATAATCCAAGTTCAGTGATGTCACTTAAATGTATATATAATAATCCAAGTTCAGTGATGTCACTTAAATGTATATATAATAATCCAAGTCTAGTGATGTCTCTTAAATGTATATATAATAGTCCAAGTCCAGTGATGTCACTTAAAAGTATATATAATAATCCAAGTCCATTGATGTCACTTAAATGTATATATAATAATCCAAGTCCAGTGATGTCACTTAAATGTATATATAATAATCCAAGTCCAATGATGTATCTTAAATGTATATGATAATCCAATTCAAATTATAGTTGTATACACAGGTATATGATAATCCAGAGACACAGTTTTTAAAAGTGTTTATAACTTAGGTTTTCAGACAAATGTTTTAATTGTATCTTTTCAAGCTAAATTAATAAAAACTTTCTAGATTTGTCATGTATTACTCGTCATTTAAGAAAGTTACACATAGCTAATAAGTGAGAATGATAATTCATTAGATTGCTAATTAAACCATCAATGTTATCTTGATTTGGACTACAACTCCAAGCCTATGTCTCGATATAAGATGTAACTTAATACTTAATATTGTTAATCATCTAGATTTAATTGATCAGATGATAAAGAAAGAATTCATAAGCATGAAAACCCAATGATGTATGGGTAATAATAAAGTATGATCAGCAATAAATAACATTAATTATAACCATGGTTAGTAAGTTTTAATTTCTTTGAATTAAGGACATTTGAGCATTTTTAATCACTGAAGCTGGGGTGTGGATATATCTAGTATAACAATCTGAAGACCACCTGCCAAGAGTTTTAATTAGATGGTCTTCAATTCTTGCTGTGGCTGCTGATGTAGCCCCACCCATTCTAAATGAATGACCACTATACTGCTGAGCATCTATACCAATAGTAGTTAAGAGACATTTTAGTTCTGTTATGAAATATTCCCTGGTTATGGGACTTCCATCAAGCATGACAAATAAGGGTTTATCATTACCGTCATGCTTTTTATCTCTAATGGACAAATAAGCCTTTATGGCATTAACTGGGCATGTGGTATCTCCAGATGAAAATAGTTGAATTGAAATTCCTTTTCTAAAGGGGTCAGTTTTAGAAATTTTTAGCTTTAAAGATACCCTTCCCTCTTCAAATTTTAAATCATTATTTGTTATGTGAATAGATGGATCAAATGTAGAAATATTATCACAAGTTATTTCTCCACATCTCAAAAAATGCAGTTGAATATACCGCTGCTAATAAGGCATCTGTATGTTGTGACTGATACCCACGTTTGAGACGTTTGATTAATTTATCAAGAATGTTAAACGTAATCGGAAGTCTTACATTTTTTGTTGTTTGATTACATTTTTTGATGGCTGACATAATTGTCTTTAATCTATGAAATTCTTTCCCTGTATCAGATTCCAAGGGGTTCATGTATCCGGCTGCCAGGTAATTAAATCGTATCCCACAAAGGTACAATTTAATTGTGCAATGTTTTAAACTTAAATGCTTATGACAATGTGCCACAAAATATATTAATATATCTTCTGATACCGAAGGCAGATGTAATTGGCAAGGAATGTTGTTTAAATTTAGAAATGTTTTAAAACATTCAAAACCTGTGTTATAAGCATTCCTAGTTTTTGTAGAAATTGCTCTCTTCCATAAATCATTCACCGTGTTGGTGAGCTCCAAATTACTTCTCCGAGTTGTGGGCAAGTGCATGGTTTCAAGTTTGCTTCGGGGACTAGCTCTCTGAAGCGTTCCATCTGAAATCGAGATAGAGAATCTGCAATGCTATTGTCTAGTGTAGAAATATATTTAGATTTAAAAAAGAAATTGGATTTTGCAGCTACCCATGTTAATTTTCGCATAAGTCCCATGATTTCAATAGTTTTTGATCTACCTTTGTTTATTATTTCCACTGTTGCTTGGTTATCGCACATAAATAAAACTCTTTTTCCTATCCAAAGGTGTCCCCATAATATTGCAGCCACCACAATGGGATAAAGTTCTAAAAATGCCATAGACAAATTTTTGCTCACTGATGGTAAATTACTAGGCCATGCACTACAAAACCACTGTTTATTGTAATAGCCACCATATCCACATGTTGATGAGGCATCTGTAAATAACTTCATATCTATTGATGAAGTCATTTGTTTGTCATAAAACACGGATAAACCATTCCATTGCTCTAAAAACTTCAGCCACATATATAAATCTTCTTTACACTCCTTGTTTAAATGAACATAATGATGCAGTTCTGTTACCGTAGTTGACAAATTGATTAAATACGAAACAAAAGATCTACCAGGTAGAATTACTCGGCATGCAAAATTCAGATGACCCAATAACTGTAAAATTTCCCTCTTTGTACAGGACCGTTTTTGAATTATAGTGTGAATGAACTCTATTATCCTTGTAACTTTCTCTCTTGGAAGTCTAGCTTCCATCTTTTGTGTATCTAATATAATGCCTAAATATTCAAGGCAACTCGTGGGGCCTTCTACTTTCTTTTCTGATAGAGGAATTCCTAATTTTTTGAATAACATAGTCATGATCGCCATGGACCGTAAACCATTTTCAATGGTTTTATCAATTGTCAAAAAATCATCTAATAAATGTAAGATGTGATGTATTTCATATCTATTTTTTGCAATCCAACATACAGCTTGAGACAAATGATCAAATATAAATGGACTGGATCTACATCCCATAGCCAATCTGTGTAAAACATAATATTTTTTATCCCACTTAATACAAAATAGAGGTAGTTGTTTTGGAAGGATTGGTAATAATTTAAAAGCATCTTGTATATCAAATTTACAAAGCTGTGCACCTTTACCCAAAGATTGGATGATGTTTATAGCATCATCAATTTTTATGTATGAAAGGCTGCATTGTTCTTTATCAATTAAACTATTTATGCTGTATGTTTTTGAGTTATTATGGGGCGAGGATAAATCTATGATAAGTCTATGTTTTCCAGAATATTTTCCAGTAGCAACCCCAATCGGTGACACTCTGTACTTTTCAAATGGTGGTATTTTGAATGGTCCGAACATAAATTTTTTTTTTGTAATTCTTTGTGTAAAAGTTCATTAACGACATCTGGCTGAGATCTAGCCGAAACCAAATTTTTTAATTCTTTTTGTTCTAAGTCAGTGTCTGATACAAGTGTGTCAAACCCATTCCTAAAACCACCACATAAATATGAAACAAAGTTTCTGTTTTTGTGAAATTGGAGTTCAGATTCCAACTGATTAACATTAATAGGTGTAGAGGGGATTTCAAATTCTTTTGGTCGTGCCAGTCATTTCTGTGCTCCTGTGTTTGAACTAGCCATTGATTTGTTTATTTCGGATGAATTGCATATGGCTGCACTATGCAACTTTGACTTGCATTTTAGACATATATGCAAAAGTGTGCAGGTTTTCCAACTGCATCCTAGCTGAGAATTGAAATTGTTACAAATTTCTTGCCCCTTATAACTTATCTTGGATCTTCCCTTTCTGTCTAAACTGATACTATTTTGACGAAGGTTCCTATTAAATTTCTTGTTTTTAACTTGAACATCTTGCAAATTGTTTTTAGTGACCGGATTTATACTGTTAAGTCCATACTGTTGAAGCATCTGTGAGATATAAGATGGTGTTACATTGTTAAACTGTGGAAAGGGTTGCCATTGCATTGGGCAGAAATGTGTGACATGGTCTACACCTTTGCATAACTCACAGTGAGTTATGTCTGCCCCAGCTGACACTAATTGTAATAAACCCTTATCAACTATACTCCAGTCAACTTTAATCTGGAATTCTTCTAAAGCCATAGCTGCCTTAGCTGAGAAAAGTTTGTGATATTCATAAAAACATTTTGGGAAAACATTTGCAATTTCTATGATAGAGGCTTCATACCTGTCCAGTTCCTCTCTTCTTTCTGGGTAGGCCTTGGCCATGGTTCTTTTATATTTACCGAAGGCTGTCATGAATTCATTAATCGATAATTGTCGGCTCAGACGAGGGTCTGGATGAATTTTTGTATTGTCAGAAATTTCAGACTTAGACTGGACAATTTCAAAATTAGGTATTAATAATGATGCAAGGTTTACGTTCTTACCTTGAAGAATTTGCTTTTTGACAGATGGTGATATTATGTCCATGTGAGGTAGAAGCTCTGATGCCATACCATTGTTTCCTATAAATCCTAATTGTTGTCCTAATCCTGAACTAGAAATGTGTGGCCTCTGTTCTGAAGCAGTACATGTATGGGCCTCGTTGCCATTTTTTAGCCTATTCATCGCTATGTTGAGTGGATTTACCTCGGTTAGATTTCTTTCTTGTGTTCCTTGGTTAGCCATAACTGATGACATCATAGTCCTGAAACTAGACATTGTTTCACTAACCATATTGCACATGCTTTTTAAAACAGTTGATGTGGTGTCTTCCGAGTCCTCTGGAGGCGTAACACATGTGTTTTCCCTCACCATTGAATCTGATGGCTCTTGGTTTATAGTTGTTTCCTGTGTAGTAGGCCCTGTATCTGTATCCATAGAATCATTTGGGATCGTTATCCTTTGGGTATGCAGGTTCGCCAGATACAGCTGTTTTAACGTTGCTTTTGTGAATGAGTCATGGCAGTTTATTCCTAAGTTCCTTAACTCGTTCAGTAATTTCTGCCTAGTCCAATTGCTGGGATTCTGTGTGTCATATGGTGTTTTTTGCTTCCTGACACTTTTTCTTTGTCTTTCGGCCATGACTATATATAGTGGTAATGTATTGATAAATTGTTTTACAAAAACTAATTTTTATATTAGACTGGTTTAAAATTGCATCTAGCTTGTATACACAAGATATTGAGACTGATTGTTGATTCCCAAGCATAAACATGCTGAGCAGTCACATGACCTATTGATACCTTGATCTGGTGTCATCTTGACCTATAATGTGGTGTCCTGCTGAGTGGTCTTTACCAAGAGAATATCAAAGAAATTAACCTTCTTATTTATATTTTTATAGTTTGTTTGTAAACATGACCTAGCCCTTACACTGTAATTAAAGTGTAGTAACTGTGAAAGTTTAAAGTGGCACCCTGCTGAGTTTAACTGTTAAAAGGGGATGCATGGATGAAATTTAACACATGTTTGACCCTTAGAGTTGACCTGATTTATTTCTATATAAACAAACATATAAATACTATATATATATGAAAAATAATTTGGCAGTGGTTTTAAATTAGGGCTACAGTATCATTGTGAAAATTCATAAAATTATGAATAAAATTATGACACCATTAAAATTAATATGTATACAGTACCTTCAGAGTTTTCATCTTATTTAAATATTTTTATTTGGATTATACCAAGATCCGGAATTTAAAATTTTTTTAAAAATGATTTGCAACAGACTGATAAGTCATTGTTGATGACTTTTTGCTACATGTAATATATACATATTTTACTTTAACCATTTTATTGCTAATATATATTCTTTTTTTTTACTTCAGGTATAAAATAAGAGGATTTGAAAAGAGACAGTGCTGTTACAAGAATGACGACGAAGTGCAATGTAAAAATCCAGTGTTACCCTGTACCAATCATTGTTTAAAACGTATCCTTAGCTTTTCAACTTTTATCACAACTAGCATGTGTTTTCATTAGTGTCATTTACATTAGAGAAATTAAGAGTGGGAGGTCATGGGTTCAAACACCCATCGGGTTATACATAAGACTTCAAAAAATTTGAGATACTACTTTCGCGCCTAGTGTTTAATGTTAAAAGGACAGAGTATTGACTGGTTTACACAGTGTCAGTATAATGTGATGGGGAAGGGGTAAGCTTGTCTGCAGCATACTGACTCTTTGAACTTGAGTCTTAAAAGTTGCTTTCCAATAGATTCTGAAGCTAGTTTCTAAAGGGGCGTTGAGTGGTCTATAATGCTTATAGCACACAGAAACTCTGTCTAGGTTTTTGTCCTACACCAGGCAGGTCCTAATGTGAAAAAGTTTAAACTGTCATTGAGTTAAGCTGAACAGAACCTAACAGTAGAAGCATTGAAGGGGATTGTATATTATATTATTTTAATGAAAGAAAAATCACATACAAGAGAATAATGCATATAAATAGTAGACACTCCTTATGCCATCATTTATAAATGTACAAGAGTTACCTTTCTTTTAATACTTTTGTTTAGCGAAAAAACTGAAAAAATAAAAACAGCTTCTCGGGTCTTCTTTGATCAGGTCAATGAAGTACAAGCACTTGTAATATTTCTGGGAATGTCTTGTGTATATTTTGACCTTGACATTTTATGATTATATGACCTTGACCTTTATATCAGACATTATGTATAATGTAGATCAACAGTTATTTGATTACTGTACAGCTAAGTTTGCAGATAATACTCAATGTTGTGTACCGGTGTTTGATTTTAAACATGAACTGCCTTTATGTATAGAACATGGCAAAAAAGCTGTAAGTATATCATGGAAATTAATGTTGTTTGTATTTATTATGTCCCTAAACAGGAGAAGCGAAAGGAGGGGGACATATAGCAATCTTTTCACAAATTAAACTTTTGTAACTGCCAAATTTCTAAAATTTATGAAAATACAGTATTTTTTCACAAATCCTTTGCTAAAAATATGTTACTTTTTGAGACGATTTCTTTGAAATTTGTTACCAGTTGTGATTTTAGCTATCTGGAATGGAAACATAGTGTTTACTCAGCCAGCATTTAGTCCATCAAAAACTACATGTATTTAACAGATCTTTATTAAAATTTACAGGGACAATTTTTGGACAGTTTATATGTGCCATTTGCTATTTGTATTTTGATAACTGGTATGCATGTGGCTTTTTTTGTATTTGCACATTTCTGTAATTGACGAATAATTGCTACATTTTGAAAAAGCAGGCATATTAAAATGGGTTACTTTGAGACCTTTTAAGTGAATAGATTCAGACTTAATGAGCATGTATGGATAAAAGTCACATCATTGCTGTTCTTCAGTAATTCTATCCAATGTGATTATATCAAGATTGCCTTAAAAGTTCTAAAAACCAATGTTTATTTGTACATGTATACCATATGTACATATAGATTTATAATGTAAATGATTTATTTTGCTCATTTCAGGATAATTACCATAAATCTCAAGATGGAGAAATCAAACCAAAACGCCAGAGAAAGAAAACCAAACCATCTGCATTAACCAGACCACCTAAAAAGGGTAAAAAGAAGAAGAATCAGAGGAGAAATATCCGTCCACAAAAACCTTCACCTCCTTCATTGCCAACTGGTTTAACCGGTAAATATTTTATAGAACTGGTTCTTCCCCTAGATTTTAGGGACCTCAGAAGTTCGAGTGGTGTAAAGCATCTACTTTACTGCCAGTTTTGAAAAATTTGACCTCAAAGTTTTAATGTGACTCGGTTAAATCCAAGTGTTTGTAAATTGGGGGTGGGGGATGTACAGTGGGTTTTTTTAGGGGGGAGGGTGGGTGGGGTGACTAGACACCATATTTTCACTAACCCTTCTCCATACCAGAACCAACTGGGTGAGAAAAGCTTCACCCCATTCCTCTCCACTTCATTCCTCCCCCTAATTCTTATCCTAATATCCATATTTTCTTGATGTTTGCATTTAACAATATTTTTGAGAATTGATATTATTTATAAGTTTTTTATTTTTTAGTGTTTATCTGTTATACATTTGTAAGTGCAGTTTTAAACGTGGACTCTCGAAATCTTACAAGATAAAACATTTCATGTTGTGAATTAAACATGTAAATGTCAATATCTTATTGTGTTGATATTTCTTCTGATCTTTGGCAAGCATACTGACAAACTTTCTCTCTATCTCTGAAATATTGGGACAATACTAACTGATGTTTTCTTTTGCAGAAATGCCTCCATTGTACAGTGTGGATACCAAGAGTCAATCGGACACTGTACCCGATGATAAAAATGATGAGGAAGTCCTCAAAGATGAGGAGGCTGCGGAAGCTGATAGCATCGATAATAAACCCGAGATTGATTTAAAGACACAAAATACACCCACATCCACAGTGGTTACATCTGTTTCTACAGCAACCAAATCATCTCCACCTCAAAAATCTACGACATCCACTATAGAAGTAGCTAAAGAATCTACAGAAAAATCTTCCCTGTCGGAGATACCCGATCATGTTCTGGAGGCTAACTTTGCTCCAGGTAAGTTGATATGTGCAGGGCTGTCTTTCACCCGCTCGTGTTTGGGTACGGGTCACTTGCAAATGTGAAAATAACCATTACAATAGCCAAATTTGTAAAAAAATTTGCCATTGAATTGATAGAAAACTTAAAAAAAAGAATCCAAAAACTGTTTCATAGCTAAAATTTCCGAAATTTTAAAAATTGCCAAAATGATTGTGAAAAAACCCATAAGATTTTGAATTGTGAAAGAACTTGGCACATTCTTAAGAAAAATGAATGAGCATACAGATGACCTAAACTATATTTTGACAATTCTTAAATATCTCTTATAAGTACCAAAATTGTTAGTTTTTCAAATTTTCAGATTTCAGTCAAGGAATAATTATGAATCTGGGGCCTGACCAGTGTCTTGAACCCCCCCCCCCTCCCCCCCCAAAAAAAAATCAAAACCCCAAAAAACACAACAGTTGTTATTTGGAACTACAGTAAAACCTCGTTATAATGCCCCTCAATAACTTTGCCACCTCACTTATCGCCACACTATTTTGAATTCCTAAAATCCATTTTGTTTATGTTTTTCATTATCCGCTTCCCCCGATTTATCGCCAAACCCCTTTAAAATGCCAAAATTTGACTGAACAAATGGTGGCGATGAATCGAGATTTTACTGTATATGCTAATAAAAACTATTTGGATTTTGTATAACACTTAAGAACCTGATCTGCATGAGTGAATTTCAGAATTATTGTTTAAGAATGATTACTTTGTATGTTTGTGAATTTAATCATAAGTAGTTACCTAATACATTGTTTAAACACATTTTATTTCAGATATGGATAAAGCCTTAGGATTGCCGTTGGAACAAGCATCAAAACTATTAGAAGAGCAAGACTTTACAGATGTGTTTAATAAAATTCCTGATGACTTTGATCTCTTTAGTGGTAAGTTATTGATTAATCTAAAGACCTCGGCAATCTGAAGTATCACTTAGTTAATTGCGCTAATTTATGATCATTGCAAATATTACTTTAGGTTTGGGGTGTAACAATACAGCAAAAACTGTATTGCAGTATAGTGCAATACACTAAATACATATTGCAATACACATTGCAATACACAGGGAATTGTTTCTTTGTTAAAAGCAAGTAGTAAAATCATATTTGTCCTCTGCATTCATGACTTCATACATTTCAAACACCCAGAAGATTATGATTGCCTTCTAATGAATGTAATCATGTTGTAACTAATAGAGTCTCACTACAATTTTTTGGTCAGAAAAAACATAAGTTGCATCCTGGTTTATAACTAGAGGAAAACCGGTTTTAGGGAATTTGTTTGTTGTAAAAGGTGACTCGGTGGCTTAGTGGTCTAAGTGCACGCTTATGGGACAAAGAACCTCTCACTGCCTAAGTTTGAGAAAATTCACTTGCTGAAGGGAGAGTTGTTTTTCCAGTCCCTGAATTGGTAGTCTTGATTTAATCTTGGCTCTGACTCCATTTCTCCACTCCATACTTGTGATAGCTTTTTGGTTTATACAGGTTATAGAATAATGATAAATCTACCACATGAATATCCATAGCCATAAATTTAACAAAATGTATTTCATCTCGAAATTCCATCTGAATTTGTTTTATTTAAAGGTAAAAATGGTGACTTTTTGCCAACCAAAGAAGAGGTTGAAGAACTAGAAAGATCTCTAGCAGCTGTAAACAGGGAGGTTCGATGTGCTCAGCAGTCATGGGAAACGTTATCTCAAGTGGAGAAAGATCTGATAGAGAATGAGGAACAGTTAAAGGAAATGGCTGCTACATTGTTAAGTCAGAGTTTACACGGAAATAGCAATATGACGGGAGAAATGTGCAATGGTATACCTGAATCTGTACCAGCGGACGGTGTTAGTGCTGTTGCTAGTAGAAGCATTCAGAATTCTTCAGACATAGTAATGTTACAAGCTCCTGCACGGACTTCTACTGAAGTGACAAATAATTACAACTTTATAGCAGGACAACAACAACAGGGAACAGTGTTATCAAATGTTCAAGTTGGATCAGTGACACAGCCCAATACAGCGTTAACTATCACAGTGAATGCCACAACTCAAAATTCGCGTCCCACTTTACCAAATCCAAACGTGTTTACACATCCGGTGCATCAGCAAAGATTTTTAACCTCTCATAATTCTCTACCACCTGGTTACCACAGTGCTCATGTGTTACCAGGACAACAGTTTGTTCAACAACAACAACAACAACAACAGACACAGCAATCTCCAAGCAATATACCTGTACAACAGTTAGTGAATGCTTCCAGTTTAGCTGGAATACGTAATATAAATTTATCATCTGTAGATGGTCGATTGACGGTAGATAATATTCAGGGAACAATACCAACATTGACAAAATCACAGTCTCTCCCAGCAGGTACACAACTTCAAAATAACATCCCAGTTTCTCACGTTGCTTGGCAAGGAAACTTGGGCAATGTTATTAGTTTTCAAAATGGATTTCCTTTACCAAATGCAACTTTTGTGCATACTGGTGCTGAAACAACTCAAGGTAATATCAAATTTGGGCTTAACATGCATTTAAATGCAAGTGAACTCAAAGATTTGGCCCAATTTCAATCATCAACACATTCCGCTACGGCAACAGGAACAGTGCGTGCACCACATCAAGGGTTAACGAATGCTCAGCCTTTACCCGCCTATCAGGGACCTCCTCCTTATAAAGCAAGCAGTGGAAGTGGGTCCTAGCATTTAGGGAATTTAGATGTTTTATCAATTTATTACTATTTATTGTTAAAAGTTTTTTTTTTGTATTTTTATGACCATAAAATCAAAACATTGATAAAATATCATCATTTTTGTGCTAATTTAAAGAGGAAAAAAAACTTCATATAAGTTTTGCAATTTTTGGTACTGGTATTTAAAATAATTTGAAAACCATGTTTCTTATTCTATTACACTTTACAAAACATATTGAAGTGGGAGGTCTTAATCTTTAGTGATATATTTTCTTAAAAGTTAGTTTTTGCAGTAAATTTTTAATATTATTTTAAAAATTACCCCCACTTGGTCAAAAGCTGTACTCTGTGTTTAATCTAGGATTTTTTAAAGGGAAGCTATTTAAAAAAAAGATGTTTGTCGGAAACACCTTAAAAACATATCTTTGCATTCATGTAATATTAAATATTTTCCATTAGGACCTTAACAATGGGGTCATTTTGCAAAATTATAGGTTGATTATCCCCTTGACTTCTTCTAGAATTAACACTATTCAGTATAAATCATACACTTGGTAAAGGTTTGGCATATTGGATATTTGATGCATATTTATACTTTGAATATTTTCTAGGTTAAAGATTTTTTAATTATTCTCTAAGTTGGGCACAATGCAATGGCACAATTTGAAATAGGCTGAAAGTGATATAGGAAATGGAATTTTTAGCTTGCCCGATGTCAGAATGAGCACAGTTCTATCACTAGGTATTCAAAGTTAATTTGCTGGCAAAAAAGGTGATCTACTTCAGCCCTTGATACATTTGTTAAGTTTCAAACAAAATAGGGTTTTCTGCCTACAACCATAGTAAAATTTGCTGCCTACAACCCTGGTAAAACTTGCTTAGTTTCAGGCAAAATAAGGGTTTCTGCCTACAACCCTGGTAAAATTTGCTTAGTTTCAGGCAAAATAAGGGTTTCTGCCTACAACCCTGGTAAAATTTGCTGCCTGTTACCCTGGTAAAACATTTTCTGAACAATAAGGTGTTTTGCTTACAGTCCTGGCAAAATTTGCTAAGATTCACCAGTTCTTCTGTTACTGTTCTCGGAAGGGGGTTCAGAATCTTGTAAAGTGGTACCTGGTTGCTCAAAACTTTACCAGCTTAACCAAATGGTTAGTCGAAAGTTAAAATGTTACTAGAATTAAAATGTATATATCATAGACATAAAGTTTTGACTCAAATTCTAAACCGTTTTATAATGACACCTGTATGCAATACTTTTTAAACAGGAGTTGTAAAACTATAAAGATGTACAAATCTTTACCAACTATTTGGTTAGGCTATTGGGGTTTTCAACAACCAGGTCCTGGATAGTGATTTTTAAATGTGTGTGTGTGTAATCAAATATGATAACCAGGTTTCCACAAATTTAAAATAATCAGTAGCAAAATTTTCAAGATTTGTTAAAATATAGTACTATTTAAAGTACTTTTTTCACAAATTTGCCTAAACAGGTTACATTTTGAAAAAAAAAAATTCTTAAAGTGGGTTATATTTGGAGAATTTGTTTTTCCTAAAATGGGTTACATTTTTGAAAAAAAAAATCCTAAAATAAATTAAATTTTGAAAAAAATTCTCTGATATTTTTCGTTATAGCAATTTTGGCCGGGAATGGAGACACAGCATGATGATTTGCATACATAATACATGTAAAAGATGACAAAAATACAATAAAATGTTTTGTGTTTGTTACTTTCACCTCTATCTATCAGAACAATATACTGTTGTTAATGTTGTTATTGAATTTTATGTAGTTTTATTTACGTTTTGTTATCATAATAGGAAGTCTAGATCTGTCGTCATCATACGTGTGGTATGTTTTAATTATGTAGATAAATATGTAGTGATAATTTGTTTTCTCTGGCACTAGTTTCATCATCATTGAATGCAAGGGTTCCTTGTGTGAATGAATATGTCTATTATAGTGTCTAAGGATTTTAATATAGGATTTTGTGCTTATTTCGCACACCCAAAAATAGAATGTAAAATTATGTTCAAATTGTGGAGCATTACGAAGTAAAATTTCAGTTGAGGCTTTTTTGGTCAATATGACAGAAAAAAATCCAATATTTGGTGACTAATGATGTCACAAATATGACATTAACACATCTTTGTTTAACAATTTTGCAGACATGTCAACAATGCTTCAATTTTGTTTGGTACCACTCATTTTTCGGGCCCAAATAAGACCTTTATTATAAAATAATGCTCCTTTTATAAACTGCATACTAAACTTATACATGTATTTGAAAAAAATTAATCAATTAAGCTATGAAATACTGGGCATGTATTATCTGTAGCCTTTTACGGCCTTGAAAAGTGTAGGTTTAAACATTTAAAAATTGATAAACAGTATTCTTTAAAATATTCCAATCCCAGGTATAATGTATGGCAATGTATTCTTTTTAAGGAATCATTTTTCTCCCTTTGTAACAATGTGAAATAAATACAAAATGAATCTATAACAGAAGTATTTTTCTCTTTTTTTTGAATCAAAGTTTCATATAGTTACTCAGTTGCAATAAAATTTTTTTAAAAACTTTGTATTTTTTGCAGTAGACACTTTCAGTTTAGTTTTCTGTACCTTGGCATAATAATGGAGCTATAAACAAATGTCTTAATTATAAGTTTTTTCTAATGCTTAAGCAGTGTGTTTCTTCCATATTTAACAGTTTTGTGTGCATGTGTGTGTGTGTGAGTGTATGTGTGTGTGTGTGTGGAACCATAATGAAGGAATTTTGTATAGCATTTGCTTTAAAATCAGACTAAGTGCCTTTAAATAACGTTAAAACATTTTATGTGTTGCCATGCTGTTATAAATAATTTCTTTTGGGAAAAATTTTGGGAGTGCAGGTTCTCTCCCTTTTCCAAAGTTTTAGTCTAGGAGATTTATTTTATCTGAAAATCAAGAATAAATTTCGGAAAGCTTTTTTTGTGTGTATTTGAAACTTTTAAACAGAATAACTGTTTAAAATACTTTGGGTTAAAATACGATATAAAGTTTAAACTTGTTCTTCCAGATCTTGTGTTAATTGGTGTTACTACCTCAAAGATATCATATATTTGATTTGTAATACGTCTTCTTGTCTCGTCTTAAACATGTGAGACTCATCACTTTGGACATTGTGCAGAAATTGTTGTTATGAAGCACTTCTCATAAACACTCGTGTTTCTAATACGTAAGTGCACTAGTTCATGATAAATATTTAAATTAAATGTCAAGTTGACGTAAGTGTTGTTTACCTAGATATAAGAGAAAAAAAGATCTAGATATCCATAAAACCTAAGTACCCTTTACGTTTCATGTCCCCAAAAAGAAGGAATGTAAATATATTTTGAGGTTGCTTATAACCTTTTGTCTTAGCTTAAGGTTTCTTTATTTTGAGAATACACAAATATAAATAAAAATGGCTTGTTTAAAACTTTACTATTATAATCTGTGAAAAATTTAAATGGTTCTGTAAATGTTCTTAATTTCACTGGTTCAAATTTTCGACAGTTTTGTAATTCCAATCCTACCTTTTTCCCCTTTTCACAGGGTTTATTACTAATTGAATTATGAAACTGACTATAAGATCCAGAATATATTTCAAGTATGGTACAAATTTTCGACATCGAACTATAGTACACCCATATAAAATTACATTTACAGTGCCAGATGGAAACTGTCTTATATTAATATGATACGATTTTTATGTAACTAGATATTTCCCCTATAGCTTGTGTTTTATCATTGATCACATTTATAACATTTTCACACATTTTATCAAACTTTCATTATTAATCATTGGTTTTTTGTAAATTTAAATAGATGTTAAAAAATTATTTACATATTAATTTAAGAAATTGTTTCTTTGTTTGTTTTCTTTATGTAGTGTGTATAAGAGTTGCTTTGTTAAATTCTTGACAATTTTACAAAAATTTGTTGCGTCTAAATTTTAAGATTTAATTTTGTTTAAAAAAATAGGTTTATATGTAGAATTTATTTGCTTTTCTCCATTTACATAATTCCTTCTTGAATCATAATATTTTTAAAAGTTTGTCCTTATAAAGGGAAGCTGAAATCTCTTTGAAACATCTCTTTTATTTAATAACAGCATCCTCATGTTTTTGCTGTTAGCACCATGTAGTGTGTTTTGTATTTCAACCATGGGAGGGGTGTGGCCTTTGGGAGGGGTTGACACGTTCAAACAAATTAAATGTTATTTTGCCGACAAAAGCGGATTGTTGTTATACATTTCCCATGTAATGGAATGGTTTTATTTACCATATTTCAAAGTTTTTAGACAAAAAAGAAAGCATCAAAATCTAATATGTGTTTTAAAATAGATTTTTAGATTTAACAAAGTGTGCATGAGGGACTGTAAGTCCATTTGTTGTGTGTATGGTGGTAAGACTATGTTGTTAATTTGGTGCAGTTTTGTTGAGGTGTAAAATTGTGACATGTTTTGTATATCATTCTGTAAGTAAAAAACAATTACTATTTTACAAGGCAGCGTAAAATTATGTTGATGTTTATATATAGATAAAATTAACGGTTGTATAAATATATGTCGATCTAATATTAAAATAATAATGTACATAATTTATATATATTATTATATATTGTAAAATCGTGCTGATGTTAAAAGTTGATACATAATTTAAATTTTATTCTAGTCGAAAGAAAAATATCTTTAAAAAAAACTTTAAAAATTGAACAAGGTTTATGTTTTGTATGGTTTTTATTGTGTCTTTATTAGAACTAATTTTTTTATATATAATTAGCTGTATTATTAAATAAATTTTGTGTGATAAATTTTTTTTTGTAACTTTCTATGTGTGTATGAATATCATCATCATCATCTCAGTCTTAAACATTTTATCATTTGTAACTTTTTAAGTTTTAAACAAATACCGGTATACATTTCAAACAAAAATGGCAATGTGGGGACATTAAAACCTTGATAGCTACTTTATAAGTCAACTAACCATAAACAGAGTTTAATTTTGGAAAACTGGTATTTATAAGTTTTAGTCTTCTCATCAATCTCTTTTGAAATCTGAAAATAGATGGTTTGTTAAGATAAGTCCAGGAACAGTAACAGCCAAAGTACTGTAGTGATTTAAAGCAATGGCTTATAGATTATATCATCTCTTACTGCCTAGGTTTGAATCCCACTTAGACAGATCCTACTGTGTGTGGGCTTTAAGTTTGCCAATTGAAGTTCCGTGGTTTTTTCAAATATTCCAGTTACCTCAGCCAATAAAAGACTAGCTGCTTTGATACAAATGAAAAAAATCTTGACTGTGGTATTAAACACCATTTATCCACTTTACTTGAGGAAAGTAATTCTTTGTCTCATGTTGAAACCAAAGTAAAAACTTTGAAAATTACATATTACACCAGTGTAAATTTTACAGCAGTAGAAAACTGAAAATTACATATTATACCAGTTTTAATTTTACTGCAGCAGAAAGCTGAAAAGTTTTGACTTGAAATATTTGACAGAGGGTTACAATTTTATATCTCACATTAGGTGGCAATTGATTATTTTTCCACTGTAATTAAGATTGAAATTAGACTTTCGCCATTTTGATAACTCAAAAGAAACCTTGTGAAATTAACACAAATTTTTGCATGTATCAAACACATAATATTGTAACCTCATGTCATACATCATGTGAAGCCTTATTTTATCTATATGTAAGACAAGAGGCATCATACCTTGGATGGTTCCAGTCAATGAACAAACATGCACCAATTTTGGCCCAAAGAATCGGAAGAGCACTAGACGGCTGTTCCAGAATAAAATTCAGCATTAGTAGTACTAGATAAATATTTCTGCTTACAATGCATTTGATAAATTGGTAATTATGAAATCTTAAAAACACCTGAGGGTAATACATTTTGGACTAAAGTCAACATTTGGTTATAAATATTACTGTTTCAGTCAATCCTTGTTGCAGCAAATGTATGATAAATCATGCTAATTATAATTTGATTTCGCAAATTTTAACTGTCTTAAAAATTATTTTTATAAAATGCTTAAAATATCTTTACCTCTACATTAGAATACCCTAAACAGTAAAAAAAAAAATCTTTCAATGAAAAGATAAAGAAGCAAAAATAATTGAAACGACCAAAAGAACATTTACTACTTTTTTTTGTGTGAAATTTGATTTTTTCCCATTTGGTAAAAAATGCCACAGATGTTTTTACATTTTTTGGCTTCTCTTAGTGAATTGAAAACTTTCAGACTAAAAACTACAAAATTAATACTAATTACCAATTAAAAGTTTTAGAGGGTTTGGTCTCGATTAGACATGCTGCCCAGGTTACCAGTTTTAGGTAACCCTAAATTTACACTTGTTATATATAAAAATATAAAATATATATCTAGGCACATTATATGGTAACCTCAGTTTGTTGTTTGTTTGTTTATATATATACATATCATTTGATTTTTTTTTCACATGACAATTTCACTTAGTGGCTTTTACATCATAACAGAATTGTAAACATGTTCTGTATAGTTGTAGTTGTGTTTTATGTGATCTGACAATTGTTCAATATTAAAAAAAATGTGTCGTGTGCTCTCAAGTTGTCCCATGGTGATAAAGTTATATAGTACAGTGTTTGTCAATCGTCCAATAGTAAAAGGGTTTATGTAGTAATGTATGATGAAATTGAAAGTTGACCAATGGTGAGGAAGTTTATATAATACAATGATTTGTCAATCATCAAATAGCAAAAGGTTTCATGAAGGCCGAATTATCTGCCCTTACAATGGTAAGACACTTTTTGATATTGATATTTTGATGATAGCAGTTAAAATTGTCTCACCATTGTTAGGACAGGTAATTCTGCCTAGGGTTTATGTAGTTATGTATCATTTGCTCTTAAGTCGACCAATGGTGATAAAGTTTACATTGTACAGTGATTTGACAATTGTCCAATAGTATGAGAGGTTATTTAGGAATGTACCATGTGGCCTGATGTCAAATAGTGAGACAGTTTATATTGAACAGTGATCTAACAATTGTCCAATAGTAAGGGAGGTTATGTAGTAATGTACCATGTGATCTGAAGTTGTCCAATCGTAAGACAGTTTATGTAGTAATAGTTGTAATAGTTAGTTGTTGTTTTATAAGGTTTAAGATGAACAACCTATTATATTATACATTATCATGTAATGACAATGTGTCTAGTAATGAAAGTTTTATGTAGTTCTTGGAATCAATCATGTGACACGATACACATTCATTAGTGAGAGAGGAAATACATTTCATTCATGTAAAAATATCATAGCATTTCATAACATTTCTCATTCTTGACAAAATTCAAACAATAAAAAACATGTAATAAAATTTCTCAATGAAGGTAGATGTTTTTATTCTTATTATTTCTTCTTTACTCCCACAAACGAAATGGTGACATTGGTTTTGTTGCATTTCTATAATATACGTAATATTCTTTCACTTCAATCGTTTTTAGCTCACCTGACCAAAGGTCATGTGAGCTTATGGCATAGCGCAGCGTGTGTATGTGCGTGCGTGTGTGCGTCGTTAACACCTATTTTCGACTTCTCCTCTGAAACTACTGGACAGTTTTTAATGAAACTTTGCCAGAAGTATATATGGGCCGGTGCAATTCAGATTTGTTCGTGGCGTTGCTATGGCTACCATAACTAGGTCAAGGTGACATAGGGGTGCAAAAATCTTAAAAAATCTTCTTCTCAAAAAGTACTGATTATAGAAAAAATCTGATGTGATATTTGGCTTCTCTAGGGTCTTAAGCCTATAGTTTGTTCATTTTGTGAAATTCGGATAAAAAATAGGTTACGCGTTTTTGCGTTTAATTTTGAAAAAATCGTAAAATAGCTTCAAATTGTTATAACTTGACTATTTGACCAGATAATGACATGGGGTTTTCAGTTTTGACATCTTCTTGTAAGTATCTTCAAAATGAGGTCAAGGTCGATTGTAAAGGTCGTGACCTAATTTTTTTTTACAAATTATAATTATTATCTCGAAAACTATAAACTTTTTGTATAGGCATGTATATTAGAATATTGTAGGTATCGATGCAACGATCATTTTGATGTATAGAAAAAGGTCATGGGTTCAAAGGTCAAGGTCACAGATGCGAAACAATACCGAAATGGTTAATAATCTCGAAAACTATAAACTTTTTGTATAGGCATGTATATTAGAATGTTGTAGGTATTGATACAACGATCATTTTGATGTATAGAAAAAGGTCATGGGTTCAAAGGTCAAGGTCACAGATGCGAAACAATACCGAAATGGTTAATAATCTCGAAAACTATAAACTTTTTATATAGGCATGTATATTAGAATGTTGTAGGTATTGATACAAGGATCATTTTGATGTATAGAAAAAGGTTATGGGTTCAAAGGTCAAGGTTACATGCGAAACAATACGGAAATGTTTAATTGTCTCGAAAACTATAAACTTTTTGTATAGGCTTGTATATTAAAATGTTGAAGGTATTGATACAACGATCATTTTGATATATAGAAAGAGGTCATGGGTTCAAAGGTCAAGGTCACAGATGCAAAACAATACCAAAATGGTTAATTATCCGAAAACTGTAAACTCTTTGTATAGGCATGTATATTATAATGTTGTAGGTATTGATACAATGGTTATCATGATGTAAAGAAAAAAGTCATTGGGGTTTAGTATTTATGTGTTTCTTTAAATCTATCAGCTAGCCATTAGTTATCAGGTGAGCGTATCGGGCCCATGGGCCTCTTGTTAAAGCTTTGTAATTGGAAAAGATCAAAATCAAACACATACATACTAGTTCATGGCCGAATCACAATCCCAAAAGCAAATAAAAACTTTGATAACTGACAAATTATACAAAAACAGGTGCACTTTCACAAGGGTTCGGGGGCTCTGGAAGAGCATCTCCTGTAGCTAGCAACAACCACCAAGAGTGGAACATCGAACTATGAGAAAATCCGTAAGAACCTAATCTTAATCTGTATACTAAAGTGTAATTTAATGACGTCCACATTTCTTTCCATGTGGTGCACTTTTGACCCAAGTGGTTTTTAAGTCAGCCGAGCTTATAGCATGTCAGAGCATGTTACCAGTTTGTGCTTGTGTGTATTCATAAACTTTAATTTGCTTGGCTGAATAGAACTGGCGTAAAAAGAAGATAAGAACAATTGCATTGTCAACAATCTTTTGAGGGCAAATAAGTCGTAGATTTCAAACTAAAGTAATTATCAATTCTCAGAAAGAAAATGAAAATAGAATTTTTACAGAACATGATAGTACAAACAGGAAAATCAAGTCTCATAAGTATTTCAGATATTGTATGATGCATATTAACACGCAGCGTAGTAATTAAATGCAATTCATGATAAGTTATGACAACTTGAAGCTTGCTTACAAAGTAATTCAACGACAGATAATTACAAAGCAGTTACAGATGCAAAATGTTAGTTGTCTTAAGTATATTGTTAAACAAACTTCAAAATTTAATACCAACTTCAATTATTGGGATAATTTTCCCTTGAAAAATAACCGGTAATAAATTGTAAGTGTAGTTTTGACACAATTGAACATGAAACTTTTCACTAGAGTCTTTATTTTATTTGAAAATTTCACCAGCAAATAATAGCTGCGGAGCATTTTCCATGGTGGACTATTTCACATTCACTAGTGGTTTAAGCGTCATTTACCTCTGCTTTCACATTTTACATTGTGTTCTTTAAGCACTGCTATCAATGCACTTGTCAGTTTTAAAGCCTACAGTTGTATCATAAGGATTTTCAGCTTTGCTGTCCTGACTTGTGTGAGCACAGAAATTACCTTGATCATTTTCCTGGGACCGTCTTCCCTTTTTCTTATGTAAATGATCGTAATCATTTTCTGCCGAGTCACCATAATCACCTTCTTGGTCACATTCTTCCATTTGATCATTCAACAACACCGTGCCAATTTTTTCAAGTATGAAATAGTTATCCGGCGGCAAAGGTTGTGGTGATTCATGCTCTTCACTTGTCTCCTCAATGACTGGTTCAGGTTCAAGAATAATATAATCGTTATCTGTCTGAGGTCTCTGTGAATCAGATTGTTTCAGATTATTTGTGACGGTTTCCATGTTCTCATGTTTATTAACACCCGTTTCTGTAGCGTTGCCACAGTGCACAGAACGCTCGTTAATGACATTTTCTAAAATAATATAGTCGTTTTGTGTTTTGTCATATGCAATGCCGGATCGTAAATCTTTTCCAGTTTGCCGCGTATCCGTTTTGTCTTCAACCTTTACATAATTGTGCACATTTTCCGCATCTGCTTTGTTTAGCGTTGTATAATTAGAAAATGGTTTCTTCTGATGTTTTGTTTGAGGGAATGGTTCTTTATCTTTATGTGAGAGTCTAGCAGTTTTAGGTGGACATTTGTCGTCAGAGTCGGATGGAATAGATGAGCATTCCTGTTCCTTTATAAAATCATAAATCGAGTCATCAGAATCGTGCTCATTTATACTGTCGGTATTTTTTGGAGGATTGGATTCATAGGCTACATTTCTAAATGCCGAGTTGTTTGATTCCATTTGTTTAAATGCTCTTTGTTTGGTTCTACAAATCAAGTATAGAAGTAAGCATAAATATGACGTATTGAATACTACACACACATTTGAGAAAACATTAAATCTGTTTGTATAATTTTCTATAGTCGTTGATTCCAATTTCATGCAATTCACAATAAGCATCAGGGCGCAGCTTGACTTGAACATTTAGCTGATATAAAAAATAAGCATAGAAAATGTGCAGATAATTACATATACATGTGCCTGTGAACATTTCGATCTCCACTTTTTATCAACTGAGTGGTTTTTTCATCAAAATGCTGTTGAAGGGTCAACCACAGGGTTTCACCACCACAAAATGTCGATAAGTTCAGTCACATGACCATTGTTTGATAACTTATCATTATAAAACATTCAGACGGCTTTTTTGAATTACAAAGAAATTGTTATATACTCACTACTCATAAAAGTCGGTAATTTCAGTATAATATACTACTAGTATTGTTAACAGAGGTTCAATAACTTATGTTTAAGTTTGTGAGATAAATTATTTTTCTCTTTTTCGATTTTTAAAATGATAAATACCTTTTACAATATATTACAGTAAACATTCCAATGTTTAAGATTTGTTGTTATATTTTTAAGAGAAATTATTTTTGCATTTTTTAAATGATAAATACCTTTTACAATATATTACAGTTAACATTCCAATGTTTAAGATTTGTTGTTATATCTTTAAGAGAAATTATTTTTGCATTTTTTAAATGATAAATACCTTTTACAATATATCACAATAAAAATTCCAGCTATCACAAACACCAGTATACATATAGTTACTACCAATCCGATTACTATTCCTGAAAAAGATGAAATCATTACTGAATCAAACACCAGGTCATGTTCAAATTACAATCCTGAAACCTTAGCAAAACTCATTGTGTAATTAAGTTACAGAAGTGAACTAGGGGACGTGAGGCCAGGTGACCTGTAATAGTATTACCTGCCTGTCTTGCTTCACCTGCCACGTGTGAAAACAAGGGTTTTATCAATTGTCTGTCTATGAGTAAGACATACCCTTCGGAATTTTGTATTCATCGTTTACTAAATGTCCGGTGAAATTGCTGCATATATTGGAAACATATTTCAAACCAGTCCACTAGTATAATTTTTTTGCATTTTTAAACCTTATCAAATATTAATGAAATTGTTCTCGTTTTTTATTTGAAGATAGAATATTATCACAAAAATGCAATAAAATGTCAACAATATGATAAAATGGAAAAATATTTTTTTTAAAAACAAAACATTATTATTATTTATTTATGTATTTTAACCTCACTGAGATATAACTACCTTTGTTAAGAGACAAAAACGCATATTTTGTGATTTCTCCTATATTCCACATATAACAAAGCTATGACTGTTTTATGCATGGCATGATTCGTTAAATGTTTGCATGTGTGCTAATGTATTTTTGCCAAAAAAAAAAAAAAAAAAAAAAAAAAAACAACCTTTGTCATCAGACATATGCTGTGTATCTGTGTTTCCACCTGTTGGAATGTCCTCTATTTTTCCTGTTGTGCTTCGTTCAGTTGTTATCTTGTTTCCTTGTCCAGAAGTATCACTATTGATAAACCGTCCTGTAGCAAATGATTTTAGTTTACATAACTCGATTCTGTCCGTGTTTTCTGAAAAGGATTGGATGATTTTGAATGTAAAAATAAATGTCAAATGTATTTAAGAACCCCATTACTGTTCCTAATATTATGATATGCACCAATATGTTTGTGTAATCGTAAAATGTTTCCTGGTACAAAATTTCTGCTAAATGAGAAAATCAAAACACTAGTACAGCATTTTCGTTGGAATTTTTAAACTAGCGTGGTTATTCCGTTGGAATGAAATTACGAGTAGTGGATTTATTCCTTTTAGAAAGAATTCACTGTTACATTTGTGTTTAATATAGTCCGTCAGCGATGTTGTGACAGAGTGTTCATAAACACAGGCGAGTTTATTATCAATACCGTGTTATCTTATACGTATATTCACGCCTTAATGCCTGCATTTGCCAACCCACCTTTCTATATCTATATCTTAGCCTATCTACATTATATAGAGTCTTCCGTGTTTATAAACACTCTGCCATAATATTGCCGACATACTATACTTCCACTAAACATGTATTATTTACAACAAGAATAATGTTTTCTGATAAGTTGATAAAGGAGAACAAAATGACCGGTCGGTACTCTTTATCGTGCCCGTCTATAGTTAAACATGCATCCGAAATAATTATGACTTTCATTTCGTAATGTCAAGTGCTTGGCGAAAGAACAGTCCCTAACCAATTTCAAGTCTTTGGTCAAAACCCGGTCGGAGTTCAAACCAACGACCTCCCACTGACGGAGCGCACACTCTACCAATTGAGCTAACGCAGTGGTATGCATAAAAAAAGAAAGCGTACATACGAGGGGAAGTAAGAAAGTTCAAAGAACAGCGTATTTAGCCAAGCGTAACACACATTTTCTTTACTCATTTAAACAACACAACATTCCGCAATTTTAAACATATCAAGTTTATTTGTCACAACATATTTGTGTAATTCTCAAAAGCATTCAAATTTGGTGATCATCAAGCAATAATGGAAAATCAAAATGTTGAGTTTAGGGCAGTAATAAAGAGTAGTAGTATAGAGATGCACCATATCTCCACTCAAATGTTGCTGGTTGCTGGATACTATAAATAATGCTGACATAAGAGGTCTTAGGATCACGAGGTATGACGTCACGGGGAGAGGGGGAAGTCCCGGATGTAAGGAAACCGAAAGGGAAACCTCAAGTCTAATAATAAGTGGGGAAAACCGGATTAAAGTTTAGTAGGTGAGGTCTCAGGTGACCCCTCTGATGGCGGGAGAGGGTTTAAACCGTACTGGGCTTCGATCTCTTGACCGAAAGGGGTCATGTGATATACCGTCGTGTCCGTCTCGAGGAGAGGCATCGAATGGGCAGGGTGTTGAGGTGTTCGATAGCGGTAGAAAAGAGTTATCACCCTTGAAGAAAAATTCACGGATTCGGACCCACCATCTGAACCGCTTAGCTAGACATAAAATCGATGGCATAGATCGATAGAGAATGATCCTCCCAACCTCACCTACTAAACTTTAATCCGGTTTTCCCCACTTATTATTCATCTCTATACTACTATAAAGTTCCTCACAGTAGAGGGGTCAAATGCCAAAGAAATTCACCGGCGAATAGCCGAGGTGTACGGTAACAGTGGTCCTGCCTATTCCACAGTGGCAAAATGGTCAGCTGAATTTAAACGTGGGTGCACCTCACTGAAGGATGACCCACGGTCAGGTCGGCAAGCTGATGCCATCACAAAGGAAATTGTCTGTTGAGACCCTCATCATAAATGATCGTCGAATTAGGATTCATGACATAGCTAAGGAGTGTGACATTCCATATGGAAGTGTATACACGGTTATCCACGAGCAACTTGGGATGTCAAAAGTATCTGCAAGATGGGTCCCCAGAAACCTTAATGTGCAGGATCGCTTCCAAAGACTCTTGTCAAGTCGGGTGCTTTTTGGCATTTATAATGATAACCCGGAGAGCTTCCATTTACGTTTAGTTACTGGTGATGAAACATGGATTCATCATTGGGACCCAGAAACCAAAAAAAAAAAAAAGAGTCCATGCAATGGAAGCACCCTGGCTCACCCCCACCAAAGAAATTCAAAACCCAACCATCAGCCGGCAAAGTCATGGCCACTGTGTTTTGGGATTCTAAGGATGTTCTGTTAATCAATTATAAACCTGCTGGAATCTCTATCACTGGGGCTTACTATGCTGATTTAATGAACCAACTGAAAGCTGCTATTAAATTAAAAATGAGGAGAAAGTTGAGCCGAGGGGGTAATGCTTTTTCACGACAATGCTCCTGAGCACAAGTCAAGGATTGCGCATGCAGCGATTCGTGAAGTTCGAACAACTTAATCTCCCACCCTACAGTCCCGATTTGGCACCGAGTGATTATTTCCTATTTAGAAATTTGAAATCCCATTTACGGGGAATACAAAAATTTTCTGATGATGATAGACTTAAGGCTGCCACAGAAGCATGGTTTCAGGACCAAACCGAAGACTTCTATTTCAAAGGTATAGATAGTCTGAAAAAAGTGTGTTAAGTGCATTGGGGTAAATGGGGACTATATTGAAAAATAATAATAA
The DNA here is from genome assembly GCA_021292105.1 of Anadara kagoshimensis. Classification (NCBI taxonomy): domain Eukaryota; kingdom Metazoa; phylum Mollusca; class Bivalvia; order Arcoida; family Arcidae; genus Anadara; species Anadara kagoshimensis. Next base: position 29,410,509 of record CM037867.1, on the reverse strand, counting down.
AAAGCACGGTTTGTTGCGGCAATATATACCCCGTTCTATGAACTTTTTGACCCCCCCCCTCGTATTACATGAACAAATCATTAAGAATCAATTGGATTCACGTGTTTACCGTACAAGGAAAATATTCCCAAGAATACATTAATGTATAGAATACGTGAATACGTAATTCACATGTAACCTCTAAAATCGAATTAAATGCAGTAAATCTTCGATAGCTCGAAGTTCACAGGACTTCGGTGATGACTTCGAGTTATTTGAGTGTTTGAGTTTTCGAAGTTGAAGGATGATGTCACAATATAGACTTTCATTTGTATGGATGGGAGAAATCTTGCACGGCGGTGAACTGTTTACGGACTCATTAATTCAATACATATTACATATTATAATAATAAATAAATAAATAAATAAATAAATAAATAAATAAATAAATAAATAATTTTATGAATAATGCTTGTTTAAGAACTGATGGCGACAACACAAACATATATTAACAACTAAAATTTCGTATTACCAACACAATTATGTATATAAATTTGTTTTGCATTTTGTTGTGCAGTAAAAAGGAACGGTTCAGAATAAAAGACATTTTTCAGTTGAGCTATTGCAAATTTTCTGTTCTTTGCAGAACGGCTCTGAGTAAACACAGGGATACATTTGTAGCTACCGGTACTAGGGAATAGTCATTGGAATACAAGATAAACGAAAATTTAGACCATTTAGACGACTGCTGTATATAATAACAATATGCTACCTGGTGGCGTTTTAACCTCTAACCACTCTATTCAATCAACAACCAGTATTTTTATTATCATGCCTATTTTAACACTAAAAGTGTCTTTTGAGAGCCAAATACCCTCGCTCCAACATTTAAACTTTCCCTGCGACCTTGAACTTTCCGATATGACCTTTGTTCAAGGTCATGACATACCTTTGGACCATTAAGATTATTTAAGTAAAGTTTCATGAGCGTCGTCCAAAGCATTGACGAGATATGGCCCGGACAAAATTTTAAACGGACAGATAGACATGGTGAATCCTATATACCCCCTCAAACTAGTTTGCAGGGTTATAAGAATAATAACCTCATATTTACATGTGTGCGCTATGTACAACTAACTTAATAAATAACCCTGCAAAATCATATATGAGTTGATATTACACATAAGACCTTACTAACATAATAAAAACAAACATACTAATCCATGTCCGAATCACAATCAAGAAGCAAAGTAAAAACTTTGAAACTGAAAAGTTAGGTTAGACACTGACTTTTCACTAGGAAAATGAGGCCGGGTGATCCGGAAGAGTAAACGCCTCCTGTTTATCTAGCTACACGTGCCACATGTGTAATCAAAATTGTGTGAAAGGAACACGGAACTATGGGACGTCAAATATATCCAGGGCAATTCTGGACACAGAGACATCAAACTTATCAACAATACTTTGATAACCAATTTTGTGAAACGGATAAATTATGAAACCAAATAAACCGAATAGAAATAAGTGTTAGTCTAATCTTGGTCAGACCCATCCGGGGTTCGAACCAACAACCTCCCACATACAGATAAACCGAATTGAGATAACTTATAGTCCTTATTTCCATCCCAGATGCAAGGACATTGATTCTAATATGATCAAGTTGTTTACGAACTCATATTAAAAGATAAATGAATGTCATACCTGTATTGCAGAAGAAATTATAACTTGAATCACAGTCTGTTACTTCGCGGAAGACTACTATTTCCATACTGTTATTTATTCTTAGGGTCCCAATGTAGCAGGAAAAGATATAATTATCAATATCTAAAAATAGATGTGGAAATGAAAATTGGGCAACCCAGATTACGAATAGGAAAAACTGGTAAAAGAAACAGCTAAACAAGACAGTAAAGGTCAAATACATGTTAAAAACAATGAGTAGTTAACCATTGACCTGTTGAGATATGGTGTTTATAGTGCTATAACTTCCATTGCTATGCAACGCAAACTAAACAATAGCGCTTATGATTAGTTTGATTTGCTCGGCAATGGAAGTTAAAGCACTCTTAATGCAAATTCTAACAGTTTAATAGTTGTATTTATATCTCGCATTTTATTAGAATTTAAATTTGTTTTGAGTTTAATTTAAAAACACTCTCGTGAAAAACATGCATTTCCAATTGCTTGCACACCAAATCTATGACATCACTCGTAGAAGCATGAGAAAAAATAAGTCTAGTCATTTTATCGATGGGTATTATACATCTATAATTACATTTGGTCTCAGAGAGAAAACAGAGTTTAATACATTAAATATCACAAATGTAAATCAAAAACAAACACACACTAATCCATGCGCGAATCATAATCCAGAAGCTCACTTTAAACTTTTTGAACTGTCAAGTCAGGTTAGTCACGTGGACTTCCACCAGGGAAGTGAGGCCCGGTGCTCCGGAAGGTTAAGCACCTCTTGTTTAGCTAGCTACAACCGCCACGTGTTTAATCAAAATTGTGTGAAAGGAACATGGTACATATAACACTTTGGAAGTTACTGATGTACTGATAATATGCTATAGTTCTGTTTATTAATCACCCTTCACATATGTAGAAAGTTTTATATCAAAAGATATTGAACCAATATCAACGTATGTTTTTCTTGATTTGGTAACACATAAAAGGAATTTAGGATCTCTAGAATTTAATATTCTCTTTATTGCATATATAAGGACTCGCGAAGATTTGCTATTCGTCGATTTCAATGTATCCCCTGAATACCTACCGTATTCGGCTTCTCAAAATTATATTATCAGAGTCTAAGTTGACATCATAATAACATACAGTAACGTGCAAGAAGTATTCGGACACTTTGTAAAATCCTTCATATTTCATATAAAACCATATTTTTTAATCTCAAAATTTTACTATTATATGTAAAATTTGTTGTAGTTTCTTCCAATAATTTTCAAAATACTGTCCGTCTCATAACAGTTAAGAAAACACAAGCTGAAAAGCATGATAAATTTTTAACAGCCATGTGAAGCATGATAATATGGTAGATTTCAATTTTAGAACTTTTCCGTTGTGTTTGAAATGTGTATCAATAAAAAATTCCTTTTTCTTATTATTTATAAGAAAAAATACAACAAATTTTACATGTAATGGTCGACGGAAAAAATTGACAAAGAAATAAATTTTTGAGAATTTTTTAAAAATGTATGGTTTTATATGAAACAAAAAAGGGTGTTCATAATGTCTGAATACTTACTGCACGCCTCTGTATTTAAGTTAGGTTTTGTTCCATGAGCCAGGTCTCATCTCAACATTTTCTAAGCTGTAGTCGCAAAGTCTTCCTTAAAATATTCTTCCTTTTTTGCGAATTGTGAGCTCAACATGGATCGGTATATTTCTTATCAATTTAATTACACTGTGATATATATCAGACTTGATGACTTTCAAGTATATAAGCATGGAGGTATCATAGAATTCAGATAATCTATTCAAGTTATTGCGATCGAAATGTGAGCCGGAGTTTGGCGTGGACATCGATTGTTTGATGTGTTATGCATATATTGATATACAGACCTAAAACACTGTCCTGGTTTATAATTGCAGTTGATGAAGTTAAACCAATCCCTTTAATTAATCCATCAATTCTATCTACAGTTAAAGATCCAACAACATTGCCATTTCCTTGACTTTTGCAATTTCTTCGATCACAAAGAACTTTGAAAACATTGCATGTCAGATTTCGCAACAAGTGTTTATGCAGCGCATAGTATTTGGGAAACTGATAGCATCTATCAATGTCGATATCAGTTGATGCTATTTGAAATAAAAAGAAACAATTTGTAGATAAATCAATAATTTCCTAGAAAATTAACAATGTGTTCAAGAACAAAAACATAATTGATGAAATAAAAAAAATTGAAGAAAAAATAAAATAAGACGAAACAATGATAGTTATCTTACTATGGACGGGCAATGGTTAAAATGGCTAAATGATGTAAAGATGTTTTGTACTTTAGGCAGGCAAAAACTACCCCACATGTTGTTTCTTTTGATCTGAATGCTCATGTGAAAAAACGAGGATTCACTGTCTACTAACATTTTTCATTTTAAGTAATTTTTTTAAACTACTGAATCGAATCGAATGAAACATTTTTCATGCACTTTGTTGCAGATTTAAGATTAATCATGGTTGTAACTATCAAATGTTTCATCAAGACATTTATCAGACATTCTTTATCCGTGATATTTCAGGTATGCAAAAATTATAATAGACAAATTGTAATCGGAATAACAATGAATTTTGAAAACCGAGACTTACTGCATACTTCTAGTATTCTATTCTCACTAAAACAATCTTCTGTGATACCAATTTCCGATATTGCAAATCTATCCACTTCTAATGGGCACATATAATGGCAAACGATATCAACGGATATATTGATGCCATTAATAAATTCTTTCAAAGAACCTGAAGTGTATAAAAACCATGTGAAGAAGTTACATATTATACCAGTTTTAATTCCGTGTCAATAGTGATAGGACCAAAATTATGAAACCAAACTGTTTATCAAAAAATCAAGGATCAAAATATATATATATCAAAATATATTTAACCAAATTAGAATAAGATAATACTTTGCAAAAGGGAGTATACCTTAGTTTTTCAGATTTAGACTTGCAACAAATTTTGATAATAGTATATTTCTAACAATACAAAAGTATTGTTTTCTGAGCTTATGGTCTAGGTACACCAACTCAGTGGTTTAAATTACATATTGTACCAGTTTTAATTTTACAGCACTAGACGACCGTTTCGGAATACAATTCCTCACGAGTACTGCTTGAACTGAAATTTTGAAACTAAAATCTTCACAACTAATTGAGCTAAGAAAATCCAGTGCATTGGAGAATTTACCTCAGTGTTAAAGTTTTAACAAGCAGAAATTGAGACAAAGCATATATCTGACAGGACAGTAATATAATAAACAATAGTTTAAAAGCGATATAATACACACATTTAATTCATTTAATTTATTACGAAATATGAAAAACGGTTTATCTATAAACAGCTTGCTTCATTGTTCAAATTCCCTTAGTGGAAGCTCTACCATAGCGTAATAAATCATGAGCAGATAACAGATATATTGCTGCATAGAAATGGAATGCTGACAATACAAAAATTAAGTCATTAGGTTTATCATACAACTTCAAATATATTGTTTTCTTGGCGTCATAATTATAGTACAAGTTTAAATATGAAGCACAGTTTGACAAGACACTCGCATATTTTATTTTAAGCTCACTCGAATAGATGGCAGATATTGTCATAATCTCAAAATTTAGGATTATTAAGAGATAGAAAGCCATACATATATATGTATGTGGAGTTGAATGATTTGGTCACAGAATTATCTTCAGATCTAACCAGGTTCTTTATCAATTTAGCTTCATCAGAATAAAGAAACAAACCAACAAGCGATGGTGCACCGATTGTTTGTTGGAAATTATATTAGCAAACACAACAAATATGTTGATTTTAGACTTTCTTTTAATTTAAAACGCGGGGTATTTCTGTAAAGAGTTTTTTATACTTTTACCACGAGATAAAATGGTTAAAGCATTATGTTCAAGTAATTCTTTAGAATTTTTAAAAATTATATTTGGTTGTGTATAGAACAGATTTCATCTGAATGAGATTAAAGATCATCTTTGTGTAAGAATAACTGATAATGATTTAGTACCAATAGTACATTAAGAGGAACCTGCTAAAAATCTTCGTTCGAATACGGATTTTTGTGAATGTATGTCCCTTCGAGTGAACAAATCGGGAAGTGAGGCCGGGTGCGCCGGAAGGGTAAGTAACTCCTGTTTAACTAGCTACACGCGCCATGTGTGTAATTGAAATTGTGTGAAACGACTATGGAACTATGGGACGTCAAATATATCCAGGGCAATCCTGGAAACAGAGTACCAAACTTATCAATAATACTGTGATGACGGCCATAAATTTTTTTTAGGGCCTTGATATGCTTAGGGTTGCAATATCCCTAGGTCAACGATGTATTTGCAAACAAATTTGTAAGAAAATACATGAAGTAAAATATGGAAATAATTACCACTTTTATATGCTGTTAAATTCCCAGCTCCATCTTTTATTATATCACCTTTTAAAAAGCAAATGCATTGATTTTTCTGAAATATTAAGGAAATCAGTTGTAACTCTTATACAAATGACCTGTACGGTTTTATATATTCTTTCACATATATAATCACATATCAAAATATATATTGTGCTGACATGTAAATATTAAAATGACATACAGTAAAGCGTGTATTAAAGACCATTTGTAGTTAAGAACCATCTGTCGATAAAGGTAAGAGAAATTTTATCCCTATTGCTCTTTATTCATGTTATTTGAACCTGTATATAAAGGTCACCTGCCAACAAAGGCCACTTTTGCTGGTTCCCTTGGTGGTGTGACTTTATATGCATGCCAGATTGCTGTTTCAGCGTTTTTAATGGTTCAAGTGTCATTTAAGATGTACGCACAAGAGACCTTCAATTGTTAAAGTATGATAAAATTATTTTTTTCTTTATATTCAATGCCATTCCACAAACTGTATTATTTAGTTACTACTGATGTTGAATAAATTTAGTGACATAAGTAAAAATGAAACTAAAATGGATTTTAAAAAATCTTTCAACAATGTCGATTTAACCCCCTTGTATATATCTCAAACTTTTTATCAAGATCGTAACCACGGAATAAAAGACAAACGTACCAATCAATGTCCAATGAACAAAATAAACAAATGTTTCTTGCTTTAAAAATGAAGAACGGAAAAATTGAACCAGTTACAGTCCAACCTGCCTTAAAGGCCCTATATAAGGGCCGCCTGCTTATAAATGTCAGTAAAATTGTATCCCAATTGTTCTTTATTCTTATTATTTGAACCTGTATATAAAGACAACTTTTACTGGTTCCTTTGGGTGGTCTTCATAGACAGGTTTGACTAAATTTGCATAATTGATCATTTTTAAGAATAATATTTTATCTGAAACGCTGAATTAGTTTGCATATTCTATAATCCATTAATGCAATGTTTGAATGAAATATTTCGATTCCTGTGAGAATTTATAAGATATGCACTTTATAGAAAGAATATCCTTTAATTTATGTGATTAAATCTTATATCATTGTATGGGTTTTTTCAACTGCATTCTTAAAAGATTCATAAACTTTTTTATGGAATAAAAAAAAAGATCAAAATAAGATACCGATATAGATTTAAAAAATCGAGATTCTGGAATTCGTGTAATTTCTTAGTGATATAATGCAATAATATAAAATAGGCAGCTGAAGGACATACTCGGTAATAACCAAACCAGCTAGTGTATATATACTTCCAAGATTCAATAAAAATATGAATACCATAAAAGACTTTTATTCCTATTAGTAATTTAGAATTTAACAGTATTGTCAAATAATCATCAAATATGTAATAAACATACCTGGACAGCGAAAAAGAAATTTGTTGAACACAGTAATTGGCAAGTGAATATGTCACCTATGGGAACAAAGAAGTTTTGTTCTTCATCTGGCATAGATTCTAATTTCCCTATTATAAGAATAAATAAAAGATTAACAAATGAATAAAATTTTCGATTATAATTCAAAATTCGATACGACGAATAAAATTTCATTCGAAAATCACAAACATATGAATCAGACAATTCCATAAAATTAACGACGTCGCATTTGTTTCTTTGTGTGAAAGGGTAGATATCAATACTGCGGCTCTCCCATATTTCATACTTACCAAAAATGTGTGTATGTGTGTTAATCATTATTATCAACTTTTTTTTTTACATTTTTCTTCCAAGTTACAAACAAATAGTAATAACATGTTTTATCATCTTCAGATAAAGACAGTCATGGAAATGTTTCAGTCTACTGCAAACAAACTTTTATTTGCGTGCGAATAACTTTCACTTGTTCGCAAAATAATCGAAAAGTTAATCGTCGGTTTTATTTACACCAATTTTGTGCTAAATTCGATATCGCGAAAGTTAATAGTCGCAAAATGGTTTTGGTAAGCGAATCGCGAAAAGTTAGGTTACAGTAATCCAGAACGGCAAAAAGTTTCTTTCCATATCAGTGTATGTTACAAAATTACAAAATAAATTCAACTTTAGATTTCTCGAAACTAAAATTAATACTTTATCTGTTACACATATCAAAATGATAATATAAAATTAAAATATAAAATAATGCAATTGAAATATCATGGTTAATTACGCGCGACATTATTCAATAACTGATAGAAAAAGTAAAATGGTTTGATCTTGGTGTGTTTTGTAATTTTGTTTTCGCAATTTACCTTCGATCTTGATCCAGGAGGAAAATGTGGAATACGTATCAATCCAAATGTCTTTGATATCGGTAGGCAATTCATCAGTAATGTATTCAGGTGTAATACAAGCCAGGTCCTGTCCGTTTCTTCTACAATGATCTATTGCTTTTGTAAAAGACATTGCATCTTCGTTTACATGTTCAGCAAAAGCTGCGAAAGAATACAGAATTATAATTATAACCATCGGAATGATCAATATTTCTACTCAAACAGTGCAGTGGATACAGAAAGTACTTAAAACATGCTTCACACAACAGTAAAAAACAATCAAGAACGCGCATTAAAAAATATCCGAAATAAGATACAAGACAAAAGATATTGCTGAATGGGTCATTGATCTAAAGACGTGTGTGGACCCCGATTACTTTGTGTATCAATTTATCCTGACGCGCAGGGCATATTCACCAACTGTTTTCCAACGGCCTCAAAATAAGCGAAATACTCTTACCTCACATAACTCGTATGAGTCCTGGATAGAGGATAATACTTCTAAAGTTTGTTCAATACACAAGATGAAATTATTTTGCTGGGACTTTTTAAGCAAGGCTTTTAGATCACAGCGCCTCTCAACCACACTGTCAAGTTTTGAATCCCACTTAGGCCAATCATAGTTTGAGAAAGTGTGTCAGGTAGTAAGCCAGAAGCCGTTTGTTTCCTTAGGGTGATTCGATTTTCTTCGCCATTCAAGACCTGGTCGTCTTGATATAAGTGAAATAATATTGACTGTACCGTTTAGTTCGACATCTACAAGCCCATAGTACTAGTAATTTTTTCTATATAAGAATGATTGTCAATTACATTCTCTATATGTCTTATACTAATTTTATGTCACATAGTCACGACAAATGGCACATATATTCAGAATAAAAAAGGATAAATAAATCGAAATTAACAAATAAGGCGATTTCAAACTGTAACTGTTGATGCTATTTTGACAGATTTGGTTTCAATAATTTTTATAAAATTCAGATTATAAGCATTGCGTGACAAAAAATCAAACACCATTCCAATGCTCCAAAAAAACAAACTAGGATTTATTACATATGTTAAAAAACCCTTCTTCATTTTACATGCATTTGATTCAGTAAACGTCTTATCCTGTTGCTGCATTTTCATTCAAAAGTTGAAACAAGATTGACATTAATTACTCCGTTGCTTACATACGCGAGGAGTGTAGCTAGCTAAATAGGAGGTGCTTACCCTTCCGGAGCACCCGACCTCATTTCCCAGGTTAAAGTTCACGTGTCTTACCTGACTAGACAGTTCTAAGGTTTTACTTTGCTTCTGGATTGTGATTTGGACATAGATTAGTATGTTTGTTTTTTATTGTAACCGTTGATATGTTTCGTCAGATTCTAATCTAGTTTATTAATACATTCAGATGGGCACTATACAAGAGAACAATGCAGAATTCGGCATAATTAAACTTGACATGATCTCAACATAATTGTGTAAAACCAAAGACGTAAACAAGTTTTAGTTCGTTGGTAATTTAAGTGTAAAATGTAGATCATGATATTTTATGGACGTGTAACGTATTCTGTAGTGATAAGAAAGATTACTATTTTTCAAAAATACAAAAAAAACCTCAAATATTTACTTTGGGATACTTAGTTATGTGCTATTCCTTCCGGTTGTCTTTTAGACACAAACATGGCTTATAATAGAGAAAGAGAAATTTAATTAAAAAAGCTATTAACCCGGAAGTTAAATTTTGTCTATAAACTTACATATGTGTACTGTTAATTCCAAAACTAAAACCAGTATTTGCCATAACGTCATGATGTAAGTCATTCCTTTCTTCAGCTTCAATGTATTTTCAACATCATATAAGTATATAATAATATATTATATAATCCATAAACATATTTCTGTTAAAGTCAATAATATTTTGATTGTTTCGTAACGTTTGTCCATTATCTTATATAGTACAGTTCGCTTTGAAGATCTGTTTTAAAGGTATTGTATGTAAAGAGGTACGCACTGATGACGTATATAGTCACCTTAAATAGATATGCTTATTGTTTGAAGTAATCAGATATGTTTATAATCACAAAAAGCAATGAATAGACAAACAAAGGGACGACTCTCAAAACGCCGAGCTAAACGCCTATAACATTCAAATTTAAAAGTATGTTATATACATATATGTAGTGAAAAAACCTAAAGCTATTATCTTTTTGATAAAATCTCAGTAAAATATTGCATAATATTTTTAACAAATGAAATCAATAAGGTTTGTATCCGTATTACTCTATACAAAACTGGAACAAGTCAGTGAAAATTAACACGTTTTATAATAAATACATATAGAGCGCATGCCTCTCCATTAAAGATATTTTGAATACAAAAAATACCTTATTTTATTGTTAAATATGCAAAATATGGTTAATTGGGAGAAAATTTGTAAAAATCAATGTTTAGAGAGTAAACCCCAATATAACCTCACACTATACCACACCATACTTTTACTTTATATTAATAATGTGCCTTTGTCAACAATTGTCTGCGTGATGTAGTTGATATATGTAGGGACTTGTTATGTCTTATGTTGTGGGTATGAATACCCAAAATTACCGTTTTATTTTCATTTTAATTTAAATACATTTAATAAAATGTATATATTTATTTCTTTTTTAATCTTACTTTATGTTAAAATTTAAATGCAATATAATTATTTCTGTCACAAATAACATAATAGAAATAAAGACATACACACATTTGCTTTATACATATAATATATACAATTATATTACAGTCCAATTTAAGGCCACTTGTTATTTACCGTGTGTTTCGTGTACGATAAACCCGTACTAGTAAACAAAGTTCTAAAACATTAAACTGTTGTAAGTGCAATCGTCGCATGAAAAAGACCATAGATGAAAAGTCGGGGTAGGTTTCATATGTGATAAATATCACTAGCTGAGCAAGACTGAAGATCATGCGGTTCTTCGAATAGACTTGAAATGTGAATGTATAGACTGAGCTGCAGCAAATCAAATGCCGTTTACTTTGTTTCCAAAGAAAGAATTTTCCCTATTAAACTTGCACTAAGGCAAGAATTCCGTCAAATATGTTATATTTGTACCATCTGGTGTTCGCATATGCTGTAATCATTAACTGGACAGGACAAAAAAATAAAACCTTTAGTAGTCGAAGATGCTTTAAAGATAAAAAAGTTTCATCAATTCTACACCGAATTATCAATCTCCTAATAAGAATCCTTGACAGTAAAAGTAGAAAAATTGATTTTGATGATCTAATGGCCTTTCTGATGACGACTATTACATATACATGTATTATATATTGACGGACTTAGCACTCAGCAATTTGATAATCTTGTAAAAAGATTATATGATTATATCATTAAAGTCCATATCACTAAGGTCTAAAAGATTCGGATAGGACTGCTTTTGACAAAGGACTCTTAGCGACACTGTGTGGTCTGAAAAAGGCTTTACAGGTGTCAAGAATTGTCTCTGCAGTACAGGTGGTTCTAACAACAGACTTCCTTGAATGTCTTCTATCACTGATTCCATCTAAATACATGTTATGGACCTAAACCGAGTCATTGTGACACGTGGGATTTTGTTCTTGTGCATGTGGCTTTTTAGTAGAGTAATCGCAATTTTTGACAGTAGCGCTACACTTTGGTGCAGAATAACATCATTCAAATCAAATAGACAGCGAACCAACCAGTAAAGTCAGCTTCCACACACGTCATTATAAAAAAGTTATTCATATACAACGTATATTTACAGAGAATTATTTATCTTTTGCCTCAAGTGGTGAAGTCTATAGAGGCTTGAAAAGGGTGTAATCTAGTTTCTTGCGTATTTATTCCTATAGTCGGATAGCTCGGCGTTTTGAGAATCATCATTTATCTGTCCAATTGACATTTCATTATAGCCATGAATATAAGATGAACGTCGATGAATGCATGGATATAGGCAGACACCATTGACCTGTCAGTTTGAGCATTAATAAGAAATATTTATTATACACTAGAACATCTATATATAGGAAACACAGGTTTTTATTTAATGGGAAATATGTATTGTTCATGTATTATTCATGTATTAACTGCGAATCATAACACTACACATATATGTGGGTCATCATTAATAGATATTCTTAATAAAGGTCAAGCGGACAGGTATATCACGTTTGCCTACAATATTGGATTCGCAGTAATAATCTGTGACAATATATAGACCAACCCCCTCCCCCGCTTTTGCTCCATGCACATAAATTTACTCGCCTTAAATAAATATTTATATTAAAGGTCATACGGACTCGTCAGTTCTGTTGGCCTTATGTTATATATTCGTAATTCATGAAACAAGATATTGTGTTTACATGTAAACTTTAGAAATTTAAGAAATACAAACGAGATATTATATAAAGTTTAAGAAATGTTAACATAACTAAGTGGAAAGATGTTTAGAAAAAAAAATTACTTAGGTTTAGAGTTACAGTAAATAATGTCTATCGGCTCCGAAACAGGAAGACAATACCAGGAAGAGATGAAATTGATGAATTTTAAAAGGAAACTTTTCAAACTGTATAATGAGCGAAAATCCTTCATTAATATAATGTCATTAGTAATCGTATAACGATAAACCCAAATATTTTCTGGTCCTATTTCAATATTATACTTTCCAATATAATTTTATATAAGGTAAAATACTCTGGCAATCCTCATGACAATGGTCAGGCTACGTTTTCCTTTACCACATCGAATGATTCAATCACTCTTATGGACTGATCTATGTTATTTAAACTCAGTTTGCAGGAGGGGGATTTTAATTGGTTCTAGCAGTTTAAATTTTTAACACCACAACCATTCTGCTTAAATAAAACTACATGATAGTATATTTTTATCGAACTTGACAACAAAATCTGCAGGCAAATTACTAGGTTTCCAACTAACGAAGCACCTGTTATCATTGGTCGTTGTCGTTATTGCAAAGAGAAATTGAAATAAAAATTGACAATAACGACATACATGTATTATTAATAGCTGTAGAAAACCCACGAACCCACGTCCAACGGAATATTTTCAAAATATCTGAAGTCACCACTGGTAATGTTATAATCAAGCGGTCTCAAACTGAAACGTTTTTACAGAGCTTTGGTTCGTGCTCTCACTTTATTATTTTTCAATTCTTACAAGAGCAGCTGACTTGAATACCACCTTTGTAAAAACACTTGTATTTTTTTATCTACTAACTTTATTATACATGTGCATGTATAATGGTTGGTGCAGCATAATCTTATATTTTTTTGTAAAATCCTATGTTCAAACTGGTTTATTTTGCATACCTTTTTTAATTTTACCACCCAAACTTGGTTATATTTTTAAACACAATGTACATATGAAATATGAATCGAAATAACGAAATTTCTAAAAATACATATTTATTGGTATGTTTGTTGTTGATAAATAATTATAATGGATAAGAGCAGCCTCTATAGTATTGCCATTAACTGTCAGTGTAATATGACCATCACAAATTTACACTACTAAATATTAACAAAGTGTTTAAGCGTTCTGTATACCACTATAGGTTTTATTTCGTTTAGAAAATATGTATTAAAGAATAATTTCCGTGAAAAATAATGTTTGATTACGGCAGCCGTAAGAAAACATACAAAATTGCAATAAACTAGGCTTTCTAATCCGTCGAATATTTTCTTTCTTGGATCAATCACTTAAACACTATTTAAATACTGATTATCTCTACTTATACAAGTGACAAGCTGTCATAGGCAATGCTATCTATACACGTGACAGATTTTGATCCTTCAGCTGTATCATAAGTGTTTTCACCTGTGCTGTTTTGAATTGTGTGGGCGTAGAGATTACCCTGAACCTTGTCTCTAGATCCTTTCTCCCTTTTTTATTTAAATGGTCATAATCACCTTCTGCAGAATCTACATAATCACCTTCTTGATTCAATACCTCCATTTGTGTATTACTTAAAGTGGCGTCAGTCTTTTCGAGTAAGAAATAGTTATCCGGCAAAGGTTGTGATGATTTATTTTCGGTATTTGTTTTCTCTGATTCAGATTCAAGAATAAAATAATTATGATCTTTCTGAGGCTTCTGTGAATCTCGATCTTGGAGATTATTTGTGAGGATGCAATAGTTATCAGGCAAGGGTTGTGCTTTATTATTTGTATTGCTATGTGCTAATGGTTTAGCTTTTTCATAACAATCATTTTCATCATCTCTCGTGTGTTTCTTGTCAACAAAACTGGTCATGTCCATCGTTGTTGCCTTTGAATACGCTGACTCATTTTCCAGAATAAAAAAAATTATCATCCTGCGGGTTTGAATTCTGATTTGTCTCTTGATCTCTCGTTTGAATTACCATCAAGGGACTTTTCCCCAGGTTTATTACATCTCGGTTGTGGGTCTTTATCTTGCTTTTTGCTAATTTCTAGTTCATCATATACATTGTTGCTAGCGGATTTGTCAAGACCTGTGTAATACGAATCTTGCTCCGTCTGATGTTTTGGTCTAGGGAGCAGTCTTTTATTATATTGTGGATACCTCGCATCATTGTTAGTACCTTCGTTCTTTGTATCTGATTGAATGGTTGCATATTCGTCTTCTTTGATGTAATCGTAATCCGAACCGTAAGTATTGGGTTGATTTATACTATCCGTATTGTTCGACGGATTTGATTCATAGGCGATATTTCTAAATGAAGATCCGTTTGATGATTGATTTTGTCTGCTCAATTTTGCCTTAGTTCTGCAAAATAGAAAATAAAAATCAAAACTAATAAACTCGTTTATGACCAAATAACAACCCAAAATACAAAGTAAAAGCCGTGAAAAAGTCAAATTTTCCCTTGGAAGTTAGAGAGCTCCGAAAGGGGACGCAATTAAAATTTAAGAAATTATTGTAAGCAAATATATAGTCAAGATAAATGGTTTTAGGAAGATTTTATCGTCATGATTATTGAGTATTCTAACGTTTTCAGTATTTTAAAAAGTATAAAAACAATCTTTTAATGTAAAGTTACATGTTGGTTATATATATTCAGCATACTTAAGTAACGAGATATAGTAGTAAATAAATATTATCAAATATCACAAGGGATATGGCTGATGATGATACTTACAGATATGTTTTTAATTAATTTATCATATATTTTGTGAAGAAAAAATATTTTTGGATTTTTTAAATGATAAATACCTTGTACAATATATCACAATGAAAACTCCAGCTATCACAAACACAACTATACAAACAGTCACTACTAATCCGATCACTATTCCTGAAAAAGATAAATTTATTGGATAACACATACCTATCGGAATTTTGTCTTTATTGTTTACTAAATATCCACTAAAATAACTGCATACTTTGGAATCATATTTCAAACCAATACACTATTACAGTTATGTTTTTGCATTCTAAAAACTTATTCAAATATTAAAGCAACTGTTCTTGTTCTACTATTTGAAGAAAGAATATTTTAAAAGTTCAATTAAAATGTAATAAAAAACAAACATACTAATCCATGTCCGAATCACAATCCAGAAGGAAACTAAAAACTTTGGAACTGACAAGTTAGGTTAGACACGTGAACTTCCACCAGGTAAGTGAAGCCGGGTGCTTTGAAAGGGTAAGCACCTCCTGTTTAGCTAGCTACACCCGCCACGTGTGTAATCAAAATTGTGTGAAAGGAAACAATACGATAAAAGTAATAATATTGAAAATAAAAAAAAACAACATTTTTTATATATTGATTTTAACTTCACCGTGATTAAGAATTACATTTGTCATCAGACAAAAACGTATATTTTGCATTTTTCTGTATTTTAAACATAACAAGCTATGGCTGTTTCAATGCATTATCATGATTCGTTAAAGTTTGTATGCTGTGTGCTGATGTAGTGCTAAATATTATTAAAATAACCTTTGTCATCAGACATATGTTGAGTATCTGTGTTTCCACCAGTTGGAATGTCTTCCATATTTCTTGTTGTCGGATCTATGTCTGTGCTTCGTTCAGTTGTTATTTTATCTCCTTGTCCAGTGGTTGATTTTCCCGATGCATCACTATTGATTAATCTTCCCGTAGCAAACGGTTTAAATTTACAGAGCCCATTTTGATCTGTATAATCTGAAATGAATTGAATGTTTTAGAACAATGCCCTAATACATCTTTATGTAAAACTGTATAATTAATGAGCCTCTCAGGCCCAGGTTGAACTCCCTTTCTAGTAGACTAGAATTTCATCAACTTCAAAGAATTTCGACTCGAACGTAATACGTCATTACTTATTAACTTAAGATAAAGGATAAAAATGACGCTGACAAAAATATTGCTTTTAGATGACCATTGGATGCAACGACAATGTGCTATCCACATGACGCCGTGGTGTTTTTACAGAAAGTACCAAACACCCTATTTCATTTACAACTAATATTTACTAATTACATACTGTATATTTCTGTGCTTTACGGAGTAAGTATCACACAATTCCAATCCATTTCAGTAGTAAAGATCCACTTCCAAGCACTCATAATAATTGCAATATTAAAAGATCAATGAAAAATATCATACCTGTATTGCAGAAAAAACTATGACTTGAATCACAATCCGTTACTTCGTGGAACACTACTGTTTCCATACTATTATTTATTTGTAGGCTTCCAATGTAGCAGGAAAAGATAAAATAATCATTATCTAAAAAGAAATTTGAAAATGAGAAACTTGGTAACCTAGAACAGGAGGAAACATTATAAGTTGAAAACAACCTTCTTCACAAGAGTATTTTATCAAAATATTTGCATTTTAATGTTTTATTGTTGTTAGATTTAGTTTGATCTATTATCTATCATTCCAAAATCCACCGAATACTGAACTCCCTTAAAACTTTTTAAAAATAAAATTTGCTTTTATGATTGTTATTTTAATATACAATGTAGATCAGTATATTTGTTGTCGCTGTCAACGATCTGTGATAGATTCAGGTAGTTTATTCTTTGTATCAAAGGTTTAGTTCATATCTGAAATCAAACTAACCTTGATTAAATATATATTTATTTGTTCTTCTCTTGATTCATTGATAATTGATTCATATTTTTGTTTGAGGTCGACGTATTGTGTGTTCTATTTTTTTCCATGATTTGTGACATCAGAGCACGGAACTTTTCGATTTAAACACATTGCCCAATGTTATTCACATAGGTACATAATACCAATGTAGGACGTCTACCGTCCAAATATAACTAACAATTTGAGTAACTGTCTAAATCAAGTGAAAACATTCAATTGTACACGCATGGCGGCATTTTAAAATCAGAGAATCTGTTCAAATTATTTTGATCGAAATGTGGCCCGGAGCACCCGGTCTCACTTTCCCGGTAAAAACTTCTTTTACCTAGTTTCCTAGCGTCAAAGGTTTCACTTTGCTTTGGGGTTTTGGTTTGGACATCGATTGGTATGTTTGTTTTTTTATGTGTATTGCATATATTAATATACATACTTATAGCACCGCCCTGGGTTATAGATACAGTTGATGAAGTTAAACCAACTCCCTTAAACAATCCACTAATTCTAACGGCAGTTATAATTCCAACACCTTTGCCTTTTTCTTGACTATGACAGTTTCCTCCAACGCAATAAACTTCGAACACCTTGCATTTCAGCTTTTGCAATGCGTGTTGATGATTTGTAAAGTAATCTTTAAAGGATAGGCAGCTTTTGATGATAATATCATTTGACGCTATTTGAAATGAAATTAAGTAATTTATAGCCGAAACAACATGCACTTAGTAAATAAGTAATGTTCTCAACAATAAGAAAACGTATTGATTAAAGAAAGAAAATAAGACATATCAACATAATTATATTACTGTAAATGGTTGCTGGTTACAATGACGAAATGATGCCAAAACGTTTCTTTATCTTTTAGAAGGCTGAAGCTACCCACCTATAAGCTTGCCTGATCTAAATGTCAAGATAAGACTTTGCCACGATTCACTGCCAGTCGTCCGGTAATATTTTACATTTTACATGATTTATATTCGCCTCCAAAACTACTGGGTCAAAATGGATGAAAATTCATTCATTTATTATGTAGCAAATTAAAATTTTTTCATTATAGTCATACCCACTGAATGCTTCTTTAATAATGCGTTTGCAAATACACGAAGTACAGGATCGTAGCCTATTTCATAAAATCGTACCTAAGTACAAGATACGTAAATATGGGTACATTAAAACCTTTATTTAATGATTTCTGTTGATGTTAGTAGCTGACCATGAGGGTTTTTTACCCATTCAGAGCATCCAATGAAGAAGTAAATTACGTGTTTAAGCTAATTCCATTTTCAAAGTTTTCAGTTTGAGATTGTTATTGTGATTTGGACATGGACTATTATGTTTGACTTTTATTATGAATGGCATAGTCAGAAATTGTTTATTAGACACTCGTTTATCTTTAACCTTCAGGTATGCAAAAACCATCATAGATAAATGGTAAGCAGAATGGCATGGAATTTTTAAAATCCACAAACTTACAGCATATTTCCAGTAATTGAGTCTCACTTAAACAATTCCTTGGCATGCCTTCCAGAGGTTCGGTAAAATTATCGGGTATTGTATTTGGGCAAACATAATGACAATCCTCAATATTAATAAAGCGGAATTTATCATCATTTACTAAGTCCTGCAAAGACCCTGAAAAGTACAATATGTATAGTTAAACATTGGGAGAAACGAATGTAAAACATTGTTGAAAATATTTATACGTTTAACATTTAAAATGGTAACGCAGCTGTAAATAGGGATAGTGCCTTCTCCTTATATGTGTCATATCGACGAATGAAAGCTCTTAAGTGTACATTTGTATTTCACTGCAATAGTATTACAATCCTAGCATTGCAAAAAATTGTGACAAATTAAATAACAATAATAAAAACAAAATAAATAAGAATAATAAAAGAAAATAAATAATAAAACAAAGGAGGATAAAAAGTCCTGTTCTTTTCAGATTAAATAAAAATATTACAAAGATGCAATAATAAAAATCAAAATTATAATAATAATAAAAACAAAATAAATAATAATAATAAAAAGCAGGATAAAAGGTCCCGAACTTTTCAGAAACCATCAATTTGATAAAGAACACAGGGTCGCATGAAGAAGTAACATTAGTCGCATAGGAGAAAAGTATGACATTTAGGTGAATATATTGGATAATGAAACACAGGAAAGGCAATAGTAAAATATGAAAATAATTACCACTCCTGTATGCTGTTAAGCTTGTATTTCTATCGTCTGTTATATCAACAGTTGAAAAGCAAATGCATCGATCACCCTGAAATATTAAGGAGATCAATATTGTTACATTTGTATAGAAGTAAATTAATGTTTGAAAAAGTTATTAAAGTATAAAAGAATTGGGCATTTTCCACACGGAATAATTGGCGAAGATCTGACCAACCAAATGCTTCAAACAACGAATTGAATTATGTACAAATTACCTGTATGGTTCAGCATAAAATAACATAACATAATTATAACTATAGTCCGATCACTTTTTCAGTGGGGAATACCGATGTGGCCTTAAAAGGATCGTGGATAACTTATCCCAAAGTTTATTAATAATATATGTAGATCTGTTATTTTTATATCACGTGTTTAAATAATTTAGTTAAATTTCTTATATAAAGTCTAAAAAGCAAATAAAACATGTTTTATCAGACGCGAATGATCCGCATCAGATAGTAAAATGCATTGTCGCCGATAACTTTTTCTTTTGAGAAAATTAGGCTTTATTAGATAAGCTTGAAGTTTTGTAGTTTTGAACATTAAATAAAAACATTGTGTCGTTCTAGGCCAAACATTTTTTATAAATGAATTTTATTCATTATTTTGATGTTTCTGCTGTGCATTCATAAACAAGTACAATGGATTATTCCGTGACGTATACTGGTTGGAGATAGAACCACCTGTATAAACGCGTATCGCCTGAATACGTATTAGCCAATAAGAATCTAATTATGAATGACTTAAATGAATGAAGCTGTCGAATATAACATATCAACATATCAAAGGGTCAATAGCTACCTGTCAATTAATTGCTAAATGTTGACTCCCCAAAACTAAAAAACCACATTGAATGTTAAAAATGTAACCATGTAGATAAAAAGATACTATTTTTAAATACTGGCTTTTAAAAGAAGATTGCAAACGGATAGGTATTTATTAATAAACAAACTTTTATCGAAAAAAAGTTAATTAAAATTTATTCATATAAATTAAAAGCAAAAATATTAAAAAAGTTGAGAATATTTGCAAAAAATATATGTTCTACTAGTAATTACCAGATGTGACATTTCAAGTCTATTGAAGCTATATCAAGTAAGTTATCTGAGTTTGAATCACGTCGCTCATTCAAAACATGTTTTTTCTTCACTGAAAATTGATCGGACAACAAATCATGAAATCGCAAATCAAAATATAGTTTTTGCTTATATATAATTTTTGGATGACACAAATGGATGCCAGATTTTTATTTGACTGTTTGGCAAAAAGACTAAATCGACATTTTAATTCTAAAAATAAGAAGGGCGGTTAGATATTGGAACATATCACACACATACACGCAGATTTTGAAAGAATCTGTTTCAGAACATAAAAAATAGTAATTAACATACCTCAACAACGAAAAAGAAATTTGTCAAACATAGTAATTGGCAAGTGTATATGTCACCTTTAGGTACTCTGAATTCTTCTCCATCTGGTAAAAATTGTAAATACCCTAAAGATAAGAGAGAACATCATAGATTAATGTTTACAACAGCATTATTATTCCTTATATGAATCCATAAAACATATGGCATCGTATTTGTGTCTTTTTTAAAGGGTAGATGTATATTATGCGTCTATTTACATAACATCAAATATTATGGAGAAATAAAGAAATGAATTTCATTTCTTAAGTATTACTATATCAATAATTACACGAGTTCATGTCTTTCAAAGCATGGACACATCATATAAAAATAAGATGGTTGTGTTTGATTTTAAACATTACATTTTTACACTCGTGTTTAAAGACGTAAAAGGGGTTGTTCTTGGATAGAAGGCTAATTTGCAATGCAAAATTTGAAATATTCGATGCTTATATGATTACTTATTGTGCATATCATTTTTAAGCTACCCTGTCAACTGCAGTCATGCTCAGAGAGAAATATTCGATAAATTTATCTATCTGCTAAAATAAATAAAGGATACTTGTACTCTTTTGCTGTTTGTTTCACACGTACTGTACCAACATTCTTTATATATTTTATCCAGATCGTTATAAACTTTCATACTGTACACTGCATATCTGCCTATACCACAAATATTGATTGATTCAATGGGGTTAAACGTCCCAGTCAAGAATATTTCATTTATATCGACAAATCACCAGCTGTAGGTAAAATGGTAGAAAATTTGACCTATGAAGTGACACCGGTTTTCAAGAATCCATCCGAAGATCCCCACGACTTTCATTTTTAAATACGGAGTGTATAAGAATCGCTACCTATTTGGTCACATCCGGTTGGATTACGAAGCATCGAACTACCAAATGTAAATCACAGAGATAATAAAAGTTAACACAGATTTATATAATGTTAATACACATCTGCTATGTATAATATATTCAATTTATAAACAATGATTAAGTTGGTATGTTATTAATAAACTAAATATAAACTAAATATTGTTTTATTTACCTTCGACCATAATCCAGGAGGAAAAGGTGGAATAAGTATCAATCCAAATGTCTTTGAAATCGTCTGGAAGCATATCGATAACTTCTCTATTTGTTATACAGCCAAGATGCATGTTTTTACTTTTACAATATTCTCTTGCTTTTGTCCAAGACATAGGATTCTGAACAAATATAACGTCACTGAAAGCTGTAACATAATACAAAGGTAAAATTAAAAAACGCGTAATATTAGCAAAATGAATGGAAATGGATGAACAGGTATAAAATATTACAAGTCATATATTCTATCTTGTATGGTTATGTAATGATGGGTGAAGTTTTGCAAAGTTGCTCTCCTGAGAAAAACCTAAAGTTACAAAATATTTCACTATTGTTAATATTCAAACACAATAATACCGATCCATGATAAAAACTTCCATATGTTCCATACTGTTTTTTTCCTGAAATTATGCACCAAACAACAAATGATATAGATGTAAAAAGTTGGATTAAAGCACTTATAAAATATGTGCATTACCTAAACGACAGTTTAATGATATTTAATAAAGTTAAGACAAGAGTGGCTTAAGTTGAGGAAATTGTTTTGACGTCATTATCGGTCATTGATGCTTCTAACGTCTCAACATTGTTACGGTAAGGAATACTTCCGTAATAATCAGACGAAAGCAGATGGTTTATATGTGACGCGCCACGACATTCGGCAAATTTTTTGAAAATAAATTTTTTATGAAAAAAATCCTAATTTAATTAATTAAAACCAAAATTTTATTTTTGTATGACATTTATAAGTACAGAAATTGTGACGTCAAACACGTCATGCAAATACTAGTCAAAATAGCAATTACGGCATAACCTTCTATTTGAGGAATTTAAGATTTTAATTATCAGCAAATTCATACAATAGTATATTTCTAACAATAAAACAAAATTATTACCTACGGAAGTTTTATATACTCGTGGAAAGTTAATCCACATGGATGGAATTTGCATAATTGACGGGACCACGTTAAAGCTCTACGGGGAGTGAGTGGGTCCTAATTACTACGCTCTTGTTTATCAGTCTAACAAATGTTAAACCATGTTTCATTATTAACTTCTTTGAATGGTAACAAATTCTTTCCGTATATTATAAAACGTATTGTATAAAACTTGTCTTTTCTGAGTAGTAATAATGGAATTCAATATGTATTGTTTTAAAATACCATGGGTAATAATACATTAATGTATATTTTTCAGTGTTGTTTTATTATTTGGTAATCAAAAACAAACATACTAATCCATGTCCAATCACAATCCAGAAGCAAACTAACCACTTTGGAACTGACAAGTTAGGTTAGACACGTGAACTTCCACCAGGGAAGTGAGGCCGGGTGCTTCAGAAGGGTAAGCACTTCCTGTTTAGCTAGCTACACCCGCCACGTGTGTAATCAAAATTGTGTGAAAGTAACATGGAACTATGGGACGTCAAAAGTATCCAGGACAATCCTGGACACAGAGACAATTTCGTGTATGCATGTAAAGTGCGAGTGTATTGTATGGTTTGCTTTGTACCAGTGCGCACTTATGGAGATTTTAAGGTGCTAGCTCATAGAGTCAGTACGCCGCAGACAAGCGTACTACTCCCCTAGTCACATCATACTGATATCAGGTAAAGCAGTTAAGGCCAACGGCAAAAGAATACACTTTCCCACATGTGGTCTGAGCGGGTCTCGAACTCACAGCGGTGTGACTCTGGATTTGTAGACTACGTCTTATCCATTAGGTCATCGTGGCCTCGTACATGCTAATGAGGTACAACAAAGTCATTTTGCGACTAATTGGTTTGTCAGATCAACAGCTGTAACAAATAATCATGTGATAGGTCACAGCCTGTTAAGTAAGGTAAGTGTCACCAGACGGGTGGATAAGTGGCAATGTAGCTTTACGTCCCAAACAGTTATCTTTCACTTATTCTGAGGCTATCAGTTCAAAATTTGTGGACAAAACCAGAGTTCCTGTAAAAACCACGATACTTATGCAAGCGAACTGACAAACTTTTCATACTTGAATCTGCCACGACTGGCATTTGAACCTAGACGCGCTTTAGACCCCTCGGTCATCGAAACAACTAGCTAGAAAATATCTCCACGGCATGTCATGAGACAAAACATTGTATAGTCCGTCAACGATCTGATGGCAAGGTGTTTATAAACACGGACGGATTTGATAACGCATATAAGCATAGATAGCATAACACCGTGTGTATATAATCACGTCGACCCAGGTATTATTCGTTACAATTTCCCTAATATTAAATTAGACTCGCTGTATACCCACTCTGTCATCAGATCCTAAACGACCTCAAATGGGGAATATAGTTAAATGTACCATATTGCATTATGTTCGTTACAATAATGCAATGATTTAAAAAGTTTTGTAAACTATGTAATTACCTTGAAACCAAATTCTTCAACTTAATAACTTGCATATGTTACTAAAGACCCAAAGGGCATCAGCATTGTTATTGTAGGTAGTAGACCTCAGTCGTGATAAGGCCAGATGTGGGACGGTCAAAAGTAGTGCATACAACAAACCCAGATGCCCTTCTTTAGACCATGCTCATTTAAATTTGTTAATAGGTAGTACTTTGCAATATTGCCAAGGTGAGAGGTTCTTAGGTTTGCAAAAATTTAAACCTGAATTGATTGACTATAGCACTATATTTCCGGCGTAAGGACTTCCGCTGCACCATGCACTTCCTATGGCAAGACCACATTTTGGGTGTAAACATTGCCATGTGCTTTTAGCATGGTTGGCACATTTCTCAAATTTCTGAAAAAATGAATCCAACAAGACCCTGGTTTATCTTCACAAAGAAAAAGTAGAATATTTAAGGATTCAGGAAAAATGTGTGCCATTGTATGTAGTTCAAGGTTTGTTTACCATCTGATTCTATGAACATGGCCTATTTAGGGGTAATATTTTGCAATTTTCTGTGTGGTTGCCATGGGAACAAAATGTTTTCCAAAATTGTGAAAATTTGCACTTGGGTCATAAATGCAGAATAGAAATATTGTTTTAATTCTCCTGAATTGAAAAAAGTATCAACATTCATGTTGTTTTAGCAAAATTATTGAAATATGGGTGCATAACACTAAATGTGTTAAGGCCAAAATTGGCTAATTTTGAGTGTCAAGTCACAACTGAGGTCTGTAACCGTACGGCGAGCACAAAATTTTTTGGTACGTCAGTGGCAAATTGGTATAAAACAAAGCTTTCGGATCATATCGCCTCTCTCTGCGAAAGTTTTCTTCCATCCCGATATAGGTGAAATAAAATTGACTGGAACGTGTAAATCTGCAAGCCCAAGTCATGACCTAAACTGTTGTGTTGTTCTTTACCACAACGACAATGTTAATTACAGTTGCATATAATTCATTTTGTCATGTGCCATAACCGTTACAAAATTGGCACATGAATAACCTCTGTAACACTGTTGGTTTAAACATTTTTAATATGAAATTGAGATGATAAGATCATTTCCAATGACTAAACAATCTCAGATTTGTCGTTTATCCTCCATTAAGTCCCTGTTTTATTCTGACACTGCTAGGGAAATTAAATCGTACAATTGAACATTACCGGTCCCTCGTAAATACAGCGTAGTTGAGATGGTCATTATGATATATGAAGATTTTTTTGATAATTTAGCTTAAAAATCCTGCCTTTTAAGAATACGGATGTTATTCAAAACCTTTTATCATGAAATAGTTTGCTTCAATATGTGCGTTTAGTTCCTGCTGTGATATTGTAGGCAAGCAAACTATAAAATACATTACAGGCTTACAATAGACATGGTGACATTCTATTTAAAAAATGGCGATAAACCCGGAAGTAAAGTTTCTCTATAAACTTACATATGTGAACTGTTAATTCCAAAACGAAAATTAGTATTGGCCATAACGCCATGATTATGACCGTGTCAATCTTGTTTTCAGCAACAAAACATTTTCAACTAACTATGCATATATATATAATCCATAACAAATGTTTGTGTTCATATTAAATTATAGTTTCGATAGGTCGTTCAAATCTGATATGATATACCTCGCTTTAAAATTTAGTTTTAAAGGTATAGCGTGTAAAATGTTCCGCACGAGTGACGTATATATCCACCTAAAATAGATATTTTATTGTTTGAAGAAATCAGATATATTTATAGTCACCTCAAGCAAAGAATAGGCAAACAAAATTTACCTGTCCGCTTGACCTTTCATTATGACTAAGAATATAGGAGGAACCAACTAATGCATGGTATAGGCAAAAAACATTGGCCTGTCCGGTTAAACATCAATTAGTACATCTATATATACGGAACACAGGCGTTTTTCGTCTATCTTGGGAAATATATATTGTTCAAGTACTCATTGCAAATACTAACACTACTCATGTATTGTGTGGAGTGGACAGGTCAATGTTGTTTGCCTACAGTATTGGGTACGCAGTAATATAAAAAAAATAGAAATTAAAGAAATACAAATCGAGATATTATATAAAGTTTAAGGAAAGTTTACATAATTAAATACAAAAAAATGATTTAAAGAGTCAGTTAGGTTTAGAGTTGCAGTAAATGATGTCTATGTCTAGCGACCAGAAACAGGAAGAGAATAGCAGGACGAGATAAAATTAGGAAATTTTAAAGTGGAACTTTTAAACTGTATAATGAGTGAAAATCCTTCACTTAATTGTTTTCTTAAAGTTTCCTATTTCGGATTGTGAATTCACCATGGGCGGGTATGTTTGTTAGATTTCATACTGATTATATACTTTGGTTGTGGTTCGGTAAAAAAAAAAACAAGAAACAAAGTATGTATAATGTATTTTGTAGATGAAGGTGGAATGATAACAGGAACTTTTTACTTTTTAGGGGTGTTAATTTTAGCCATACATCTAATCGCGAGGTATAAGTAATCTACCTTTTCTTTTACCACATCGAATGATCCAATTACTCGTAGACCTATCTTTATTAAAACGCAGTCTGCAGGAAGAGTTGAGTTGAGTTGCGTAATGGTGTTTAACGTCCCAGTCAAGAATATTTCACTTATATCGAGACGTCGCAAGCTATAGGCGAAGGTGCAGAAATTTTGCCTGTGCGTTGGGCTTATGGAATTATACAGCAGGGTTCTTTAGCGTGTCAAGCCCACCGTGACACGGGACCTCGTTTATTTTAAGTTCCCATCCGAAAGAACCGTGACTTTCATTTCGTAATGCCGAATGCTTGGCGAAAGAACAGTCACTGCCCACTTTTAAGTCTTTGGTGAGACCCGGCCGGGGTTCGAACCCACGACCTTCTACTTACGGAGCGAGCACTCTACCAACTGAGCTACCGCAGTAGACGTCTGCAGGAGGAGGATTAAGTCGGTTTTTAGCAGCAGCTAATGTTTAACGTTTCAACACCACAACCATTCTTCTTAAATAAAACTACATGATTGTATATTTTTATCGAACTTGACAACAAAATCTGTAGGCAAATAATTAGCTAACCTTGCAACTATTATCTTTAGTCATTTTATTTATTGCAAAGAAAAAAAATGAAATAAAAATTGCCATTAACGACATATTATTTATTGCTTTAGAAAACTTACGAACTAACGCCAACCGGTATTTTTCAGTATACCTGAATTCGCAAATTATATCGGCATTGATGTGAGGCGGTCTCAAAACGAAACGTGTATTTACAGAACTTGAGTGGTTTTGTTTTATTCACTTTGTTATTTTTGTATTCTGATGAGAACTACTGACTTGAATGCCACAATTGTGAAAACACTTCAATTTTTATTGCTACTTTAATAATATATGAATACACAATTACTTGTATTATTAAACGCAATGTTGCAACATGTACTTTATTTTATCAGTCAAACGACAATATTTTGGAGACACAAATTAGTATATATCGAAATACCGCATACGGATTGGTAATTTTGTTGTTGAGTAATGATTATTAAAAAGTACATAGTCTATAGTATTTAAGAAATAACATTCTATTTGAGTGTATTCATTTGGTATTATGAATGAGAGTCAGGAACAGCATATTCAGTAAACTGCGAAGCAGTTCATGTTAAAATGCTGTTCCTGACTCTCATTCATAATACCGAATGAATACACTCAAATAGAATGTTATTTCTTAGATTTACAATCATAAAAATTATTGATAGCATGCCCGAAATATAAAATTATCGCTACAATAATTTATTTCATTCAAGGTTCCGACAAACATACGGGATTGATGGAACAGTCTTGTTCCAAATAAGGAAAATTACGTAGGGGATATACTTAGATGCTGACCAATCAAACAATGCTTGACGTAATAGATGTCATTCTGTGACGTAATCGAATAGTTAAAAGTTACGTAATCAGAGGTCATGACCCCACACTGTATTAAAGAACAATTGAATGGCAGTAAAATCAAATAGGTTCATCTATAGAGGGTCAATTCCAATTGTAAATACATTGCCATAAACTGCAATCACAAATTTTAAATATTAGTATAGTGTAATTTGACAATCACAAATTTTAGATATTAACCAAGTCTTTGAACGATCTATATATCACTATATGCTTGATTTCGTTTTTATCATATGCATTAAAGAATAATTGCCGTGAAACATTTTCCTCCTGGAATCAAATCACTTAAACATAATGTTTAAAAATATTAATTATCTCTACTTATACATGTGACAAGGTGTCATAGGCACTGATATCTATAGATGTGACAGATTTTGATCCTTCAGCTGTATCATAAGTGTTTTCACCTGTGCTGTTTTGAATTGTGTGGGCGTAGAGATTACCCTGAACCGTGTCTCTAGATTCTTTCTCCCTTTTTTTATTTAAATGGTCATAATCACCTTCTGCAGAATCTACATAATCACCTTCTTGATTCAATTTCTCCATTTGTGTATTACTTAAAGTGGTGTCAGTTTTTTCGAGTAGGAAATAGTTATCCGGCAAAGGTTGTGATGATTTATTTTCGGTATTAGTTTTCCCTGATTCAGATTCAAGAAAAAATAATCATGATCTTTCTGGGGTTTCTGTGAATCCCCATCTTGGCGATTATTTGTGAGGATGAAATAGTTATCAGGCAAGGGTTGTGCTTTTTTATTTGTATTGCTATGTGCTATTGGTCTAGCTTCTTTATAACAATCATTTTCATCATCTCTCTTGTGTTTGTTGTCAACAGACTGGTCATGTTCATCGCTGTTGCCTTTAAATACGCTGACTCATTTTCCAGAATAAAATAATTTTCATCCTGCGAGTTTAAATTAACTTTAGTTGAATCTGATTTGTCTCTTGATCTCTCGTTTGAATCACCATCAAAGGACTTTTCCCAAGGGCCATTGCTTCTCGGGTGTGGATCTTTATCTTGCTTTTTGCTATTTTCTAGTTCATCATATACATTGCTGCTAGCGGACTTGTCAAGACCTGTGTAATACAAATCTTGCTTCGTCTGATGTTTTGGTTTTGGAAGCAGTCTTTTATTATGTTGCGGATACGTCGTATCGTTGTTAGTACCTCCGTTCTTTGTATCTGATTGAATGGTTTCATATTCATCTTCTTTTATGTAATCGTAATCGGAAACATAAGTATTGGGTTCATTTAAACTGTCGATATTGTTCGGCGTATTTGGTTCATAGGCAATATTTCTAAATGAAGAACCGTTTGATGAGTGATTTTGTCTGCTAATTTTTGCTTTATTTCTGCAAAAAATCAAAACAAATGAAAAACAAGTCATGTTCGAATCACAATCCACAAATTAAGTTAAACAGACACATATCCACCTTGGAAGTCTTTTCCAGAACATCGGAAAGGTAAGAAATTAAAATCTAAAAGAAATATTGTAAACAAATATAAAGTCAAGACAAATTATTTTAGGAGGATTTTATCGTTATAATAATAAAGTATTCTACACAATTTAAACTTTTAAAAAGTATAAAGAAAACAATCTTTTTTTGTAAAATGTAAAGTTACATGTTGGTTATATATATACAGCATACTTAAGCATCTACATCTAGTAATAAATTATTATTAGCAAATATAACAAGGGATATTGCTGATGATGATACTAACAGATATTTTTCTGGAAAATGCTGGTGGATGAAAACAATGAAAGTAGTGATTAATTCAAGTGTTAATCAAAGATCTTAAATGTGAAAGAAATATGTTTGGATTTGTTCCACTATTTTTATGTTTCATCTTTAAATGAATTTAGTTTTTGTATTTTTTCACCCATATTGACATTATTTCACATATACACCAATAATAATTTTCGGACTAT
Organism: Anadara kagoshimensis; assembly: GCA_021292105.1. Classification (NCBI taxonomy): domain Eukaryota; kingdom Metazoa; phylum Mollusca; class Bivalvia; order Arcoida; family Arcidae; genus Anadara; species Anadara kagoshimensis. Next base: position 29,380,034 of record CM037867.1, on the reverse strand, counting down.
TTTCTAGTTCCATCAGATATATCCAGATTAGACTTACCTCATACAATATATTAAAATAAGCAAACCAACTAATACAAGGACAAGTATACATATGCTTACTGACACTCCAATCGCTATACCTAAAATAAAAACAATGAAAAATTCAAAAGTTATGCTTTCAGTTTGCGGCACTCCTAACATTCCACCATTATTTCAATTTCACAAAATTGAATGGCAACGTTAATTTTAATTACCAAGGCCCTAAAATTGGATTTTATTCTAGAACTAAACATCTAGAAATCGGATCTTAAATACACTACACATTGAACATAGTATTGAAACATTTTGAACATTAATAGCGTTATACAAGGTAAACGTTTTAGTATGAAACAAAATAGTAATGAACAAGCTGACGTCCATATTTTTTTAAATGCTGTTAAGTACATGTCGCTGCAGCAGTAAATTTGTAAATAAAATTAATTTAATAATGATAATAATAATAATGTTGAAGATGATGAATTGTTTTTTTTGTCCTTGTAAAGTTGTTGGAACTAAACAATTTTTAGCCAGTGTAAAGTTTTAGATTTAAAGACTTGCAGTATATGTAAAATACTTAGAAGGACTGCTAGTATTTCACAATTGTTTAATTCCGTCTAGGCATCTGCGCCACTTTCTGATGAAATTTTCTCGTCTTGTCCTGTTGGTTGTACGATTGTACTTGTATCTATCCAGTATGCCATTCTCTCTTTACCTGTTGTGGTCGACGCCTGTTCAGATGATGTGTGACTTGTGGACTTTTTTGTGCTAATTGTATTCATGTTACATAGCCCAAAGTTTGGTATATCTGTAAACATATTGAATATTGTAGAATTACGAATTACTTTTTTACATTTTAAGCTGTATGACAAAATTATGGCTTCAAATTTCTATGTAGCTTTCTTTTTCTATGCAGCAATATACCGGCTTCTCCTGCTGCTTATGGCGTATTTGTGTCACTGGTAACATTCACTAAACATTTTAATATATCTTTTTATTTTGAAAGCAAGACAAAAATGTTTGAAAATGTAAATTACAGAGGTAACAATATCAAGTGGCTGTACAAACATAATACATAAGAAATAAAAGTTACAGACAAAAGTTTATTAAAATACTTAATATTGAAAGTTTAAAAAATTATGGAACGCTTCACGAATTTGCGTAAAAGAGATTAACAAAACTAAATACAACAAGCAAGTTGCTACAAACTGTTGACTTGAAGATATTGCAAGCCTAGTCTTATAAAGTCCTCCAGAAATATTTATGGCAGCTAATATGTTTCTGTATGGGGCGATTGCATGGCGTTTGTCAACGATTCCACCCAACTATGGACATTAATATGCTCAAAATTTAAAGTATGATTAAAAGAGATTTTATCTGTTTGAATATTGTATATAGAATTTGAATTAATTCTTGCTGGTATACTTTTATACAAAAGCTAACTTGTTGGTATTCAAAGATATTGGGGTATTTATGGTCAGTGATGTAGTAACTAAAATGGTAGTTTTTATATCTTGACTCTCTTCATATCCAAATGAAGAATTAGATTACAAAGCGCACACCAGTAAATTGAAAGTATAACAAAATTATTTAACCATAATTTGTTAAAAAATGATATAGTTAACAAAATCTGAAAATCGAAGTGCAATGACATACCTCTTTCGCAGAAAAAGTTGTAATGCAAGTCGCAATCTATTGATTCACTAAATGTCATGTTTTGTATGTCGTTGTGAGTACTCAACGTACCAAAGAAACAACTGAAGTACAATCCATCTGCAATTTTAAAAGGTATACATTAAACTAAAACCCAGACACAATTTCGAAATTAGGTTGTTATTTGAACTTACGAAATAACAAAATGCTATTTTAATTATATATAGAAAAACATTCTCTGGTGCACCCCTGATTTATATCTACGGTAAATTGCCGAATTTCAGGCTTTCAGAATACAACAACGAATTTTTAATAAAAATTCAAAAGGAAAAGAAGCAAATTTATAAGTCTTTGTGACTTTATATTGCACAATATAGTGAAATGTTTTTTATCGGTAGAGCAGAAAGTGTAATGTGTTAATTTAACGAGTCGGTCAAGATTTTTTCATTAACAAAAGATATCAGATCTATGGCAGTTGAGGAAAATCGAGTAGTTGTTTGTTTGTGTTTTCAAAAGATTCATTAAAATCTTCTCTGCAAGAAAAATTGAATGACAGCAAAGGTAGCCGCTTAAAATTCTAAAAAAGATATTCGTAAAAATGTATTTTACGACAAATTTAAAAGCTATTGTTCATGCTTAATGTTTAGAAACAGTCGTTTTCATAAATAAGTTTTATACTTTTTAAATTTTCGAAACCTAACAATCATATTTTGTTTTGGAAACAAAAAGCGCATCTAAAAATATTTTTAGTTTAAACTTTACTTTTTCCGTCATTCTTCTACATAAAGAAACTTTTACAATTTTCACTTAAATTCGGCCGTAGTATATACCCTAGGTTACCCAATATGCAAGTATTAAAACGTTAAACTAAGGTCAACAATTAGAATGTAAATCATTTATATATCATTATTATTATTGGCATCAGCTTTGGCAAAATCATGGAGAAGAAATATTTTAAGTGACGTGAAGTATGTAGTCTTAAAGTTTTAAAGTGTTTTTACTTGTGAAAAAGCATTAGGATCGCATTATTTGAAAGTAGACAAACTAATAAAGTCTATAATACAGACGTGATTCAGGCATGAATATCAGTGGTTTAGAACATTGGGTCCATAACGGGTGTTTTAGCTCTTAGTCTAATCGCGATATTTGTTAATTTGCTGATTTTTTCTCTATATACAGAAAAATATGTAATGATTTTAATTTTTCGTGTATTTTTCCTTGTTAGTATTTTTGTTTTTAAACACAAATAATGTGGTTATTTTATGAGACACCAAATGATAATATAGCAATTTTAATTAAGGACTGTCTCTAAGTATAAAAGACGCACAATAGTATCCAATGAGTCCTTAGTAGTCAACCCAGTCTTAAAATATTCGTCTAAAAATTCAGTAACATCGACAAAGGCGATTAGACTTGAGACTATAATTTGACAAACAACTAAATAAATGGCATACTACAAATTCAATGTACATATATCAATATATCAACTGACAGGACATTTATATGATTAAGCAAGGCTACATACAGTCAAACCTGTCTATAAAGTTCACTGAAGTGAAACAGTTATATTGACAAAGATGGAAAGGTGGCCGATATACAGGTTTATATAATATGAATATAGGTAAATTGCGATAAATTTTACTGACCAGGTATTTTGTATAGAGATAGCTTTTTAGACAAGATTGACTGTATATGATACATTTTAATCAGCTACTTGGTACCTGGAATCTTCTATAACAGTAACAAACTTACACTATCGGAACTCGGGAAATGTACGTGAAGAAATGAAAAAGATCTGCTAATGAAAAAAATAAAGCTTTACAGGGAGGGTTCAAAAAGTAGTGCTCTAGCTTGTTGAAAAGTTTGCTTTACAAAACACTAATCAAGCTTTATATCGAATTACCTTGATTTACAGAAGACGTCAATCCAACGCCCTTTACAAAATTTGGAAATTCGATGGCAACATGACATGAAATGCCTTCGCCATTCCCTGGGCCTCCACATGCTGCATTGCCATAGATTTGGTCTACTCTATACAATTTACATTCTATATCTCCATATCGTATTTGGTTACGAAAGTCGTTTAGCGGATGACATTGTTGTTGTTGATGTTGCATGTTTATTTCCGGTGATGCTATAATGTGAAATAGAAACTATATTTTACAAAAAATCGATAAAAAACAATCATATTTCCAAATGGGACTAATATTTTAAAAGCGTACTTCACTAACAATATAAATATGTAGTCTGTAGTAGAAGATCAATTTTAAAATAAATGTTATCTATTTTACTATAGTAAAACAATTCTTGGAGAACAGAGTCGAAAAATATTTGACAAGACTGACCAATTTTGGTGGTTTCGTTTGAACGTTGAACGTTTTTGCTAATGATAAAAATTTTAAAAAAATCAATGATATTGTGAGGATCTGTCAATATAAACTATATTCCCGTTAACTATAATATTGAGACATACAATAACATTGTAAACTTGAAATTTAATAAAGAATTATAGGTATTGTTATACGCACAACAAATTACCAAAAACCGATCAGTTGAAAAACAGTCATCACTGATGTCGTCGGGTTTATGAAATGGTGATGAAAACATATTTGCACATAAGTAATAACTACAAGGTTGTATAGACTGTGCGTGTGATGGCAACACATGGGAGCTTAATTCTGATTCCTCAACTGAAAAACAACAGGAATAAATGCGTAAGAAGTAAATATATAAAATTCATTTATCATATCCAAAAACTTTTAAAATTAAGTAAATATTTTAAAAAAAATCACATGATTGAAGCGTATGGCTGTCAGATGAGAAATAGGTTACAACCGTCACGATGTTATCGTAAGCAAGTACGTTTCATTTCACACCGCTTGGTCTAGATTTAACCTGTTTTGGCACGATGGTTACTAATGTCTTTAAATGATTGGTAGCTGAGTTCTCGAATTTTGTTGTAGCAATGTACTTCGAGATTGCAACGCCATTGATTTTTTCAACGAGCGGTGTTATTACAGGCATTGCGATTCGAACATACTCCATAATCTGCTACAGTCAAAATGACATTTAAATGAAACTGCATGAATGGGATCTTGTATGATATTATCCTTTTAATGTTTTCATAGCATTTGGGGAAGCAATAGGATACCAAAATAACCTTTTATGAGCATTGAATAAGATATAAAATAATACTAAGAACGGTTTAGCGATTGACCATCAAATGAAACAAATGAAATGAATGGAATTCTGATAAACTGTATGTATTAGAAATTAATTGATATTACCACTTTCGTATGCTTTCACAGACCCGTTCGTGCGTATTTTGGCATAATCCGAGAAGCATAGACACTTGGTTGCCTAAAATTGCAAGAAAATCAACATCATCAAATCATACTTCATGTATTTGTGTTTTTACGAATAAGTAAATGAACGATTTCCATGTTTTTAAGAAGTTGATAGGCAAATCTTACTCACTCTTTAACTCTTCAATAACTTCACTAAATCTATCGTTCTATAGGCGCCGTCTAAAGAAGTTTGTGCTGTGTACGAATGAGAAAAAATATAATACGCAAATTCAAAATTATCAATTTTCCCAGCAAATTACCCTTACGGAACATCTTCCCGCACTCTCTTGGTAGAATGCCACAGGTTTGAACTATTTTTTCATTTTTAAAGTTTTTCTTTGCTTTGAGATGGATTGTAATTTAACCTGAACTAGTATATCTGTTTTTTAAATAAAAAGTAATTTAAATTTAAAATACACAGCCAAGGTCGTGTAATAAGAGTTAACTGTTACAATTCGTTTCGTCTGCTATCCACGCCTGGAGAACGACATCATGATGTCGTACAATGTAAAACATACTTTACTTTGGTTTTGGGATTGTGATTTGAACATGAACCGGGATGTTTGTGTTAGATTTTATATGTAGATACCGTATATTTATTTAGATGTTTTAATGAAAAAATATTGAAAATTGATATATTCAGAATTATATTCCGAAACGACAGCCTAGTGCTGGAAAATTAATACTGGTATAATATGTATGTGTAGTGGTATCCCTGCTGGTGAAATAAGCATCATCTCCGTGGATACCATAAACTCAGTAGGCAATGCTTGTTTCATTGTTTGAAATGTAATACTGTCTACATTTGCTGCTAGTTAAAATTTGAAAATCATCAAAAACTAAGGTATACTCGGTTGAAGTATATATAGTCCTTTGGATATTTTTCCACCCCCTTGTAAAAAATTGGTTTCACAAACACTATTGATCAAGAGATATATTCCAAATCAGTCGCCTTGTGCTGTAAAATCGACATTGGTAGAATATATAATTGATCAGAACGAACAGTTTTAATTTTAACAGATAAAATACATTCTCAAACATTAATATTGAATTTTTACGTTTCCAACTAAAATGATCTAAGGGTTTTTATACAGTTTACATAACATCTCTCTATAAGATACTAAAAGTTGAATGAAAAAACATAAGCTATAGAGTCTTTGGGAGATATTATACTACCAACCTTTACAACAAAATGTATATGTTTGTATCCTGAGCAAAGTAATTGACATGTGAAAATATCATTTTCTGGGATAACAAATTTTATCCCGTTGGGCTCTTCTAGAATATATCCTAAAATAGAAAAAAAACACGTCAGACATATCTTGGGTATATAAATATCTCGATATGAGCTATTTATTCTATTCTATTTTAATTCTGTTCCATACTATTCATCAGTCTTTTCTTTTTTCATACGATGCATGATTTATTTCTAGGTATCAACACACTGTAGTGTCAATCAGATACCCCAGCCTCTCCGATTTGGTCATAGGTAATATAATAAAAACGCGCTTTCAGATTGATTTTGGTAGTAGTTATAAGAGTAACTGAAGAGATGCTTGCTTTGTCATCAGACCGTTGTTCTCATACAAAATTTGTTTTGTTTGAAGCAAAAGCTCTTAAAAAGTAAAAAATGTTATTAAAAAACTAATACTTGTCAAATGGCTAAAACAAGCAAAATGACATACAACTACTGGGGCAATATATTAAAATGTTCTGAAAAATGCTTGATTTACCAGAACCATAGGTAAAATGTAAATCAAATACATGTAAATTGTTGTCTGCGGTTTGATTACAATGTCCCGTAAGTATTAAATCTCATTTCAAATATATACATGAAAGTCAAGTAACTACACGCCCTCAATCTTGCATTGTTAGCGATTAAATACTAAAATGTCTATTTTTGAGACATTAACTACACTCGAGGTAGAACACGGACATTTAAGATATTGACAATAGCGTATTTTAATTGTTACCAGTATCTTTAATCCACGAAGAAAACGTGGTGCGAGTTGCAATCCAAAAGTTTTTAGCATCTTGAAGGTCTGTATTGGAAATGTCTTCAGGCTTAATGCAAGCTAATCTTGAGTTTTGGTCTTTACAAAATTCGTTTGCCTCCATCCACGTCAACCGGTTTTGCACAAATTGCGACCCATCGCAAACTGAAATATACATGTAAATCAATTATTAAATATAAGTATAATTAAAAATATTATATTAAAAGGGAGTATTCACCTGTCATTAAAAATGTTTAGAAAATGTATTATATAAAATACATGTAGGTTATTAAGATATGGATTAAACTGATTGAAGTTAAAATTGATGGTTTAACTTATTTGATGGTTGGGTTTATATTTACGTGAAATTTATTATTTATTTATTTATAATGCTTTTCTCATTTAAACAGAAGTTAAGGGTTTCTTTTCTAAACAGAATTTAAAAATATACAGAAATCACCCTGCTCGTCTGCTCCATCCATTTGTGTTATGAACCAACAGTAACGTTTAGTAACTCTGTAGAAACTTCGGACAAAAGGTTTGACAAGATCATATCTTGAAGGTCGCATTAATGTTAGGTGTATAAGTTACAGAGGTGGGGTATAGGTATAGACAAACAGCCTTAATTGATCTGTTCGTTTGACCTTTCATTAGGAATATCCACCTTATAATTGGGTAGTTGCAGGATTCCAAGTTAATAATTTACACGTGTACACAATGTATATGATGAGTGTTCTCGTTACGTTGACAAAATAAACCCATGTGATTCTTGTACATAAATGCACTCGTTCATAATATATACATGCATATTTAAATTACAGGTCAACCGGACAGGTCAAAGTTGTTTGCCTATATCTAAAGAACCATTATAGTTAACTTGTTTTTAAATATAGTATTGGCATGTGCTACTTTTGTATTTTTATGAAATAATGTAAATCAAAAGCATAATACACAAGAAAAATAAAAATGGCGAGTCAACCAGGAAGTGATTTGATTAAAAACTTACAAATGTTTACTGTTGAATACAGGACTAATATCAACAGTTTACTAGACTTCATCGTTCAATTAAATCTCATCTGTTCCTCAGCATAAATTCCTCTACATCAATCTGTACGACGTTAAGTGTTGACATCAATCTATATACATTTTTGTTTCAGTTTAACTTCCTGTTAGTAACTTTTAAAATAAATTCTAGATCGTAATTTACATGGTTGGTCAGTTCCGCATGGCTAGCATATACAATTTAAATATTTTGTGTTACCATTAGAGTATTTAATTTCATCCGTGTTGAAATTTTAGACGAAAATAAAATCAACTTGCTCAACGAAATGTTAAAGTTCACAACAAAACTTATTAAATTGATAATTAATTTAAAGCTATACAAAATCAACTGTTATGACTATCTGGTAGAATACAGAAAAATTGCAAATTAATGATAATGATTTAATTATTTACGCTACATCAAATATTTCCTTGGTGTACCCGCGTTTCTTTATACGTGCGTTATATTGAATTAATATTTATATGCAAGTTTAAAACGGAAGCTAATATCTGCACTTTTAGTGTCGACCATGTCCAGAATACAATGACAGATAATAAGGTAACCACATCAAAATTCAAGACACTAGTTTTTAAATATTTTGATTGTTCAAATAAACGTACACACATTAATTTGTTTGAAAAACGACACTTTCCGTCTCATATTTTCAATTCCAGTGTAGCAAATCCGTCAAATTTGATTGCTGCTCTGACCCACCATGGACGAGATCAGAACAAAGCAATGGAATTTGCCAGCGTTCTACGTGACCAAAACCTCTTTGTGCGCATTGTAAACGAATTGGAAACATTGGCGGCGTCATATTTCAGGAAAACCTCGACTGTTGTGATTCCATATCTAATGGAAATAACCCTTTTGTCATGACATTTATATTTGTTTTAAATATTACATATCTTAGTAAGAAATTAAAGGTTTTTTTACATTTTGTATATGTAGTAATGCGCACATATTGGTAGCTCGAATAACTGATCTTATGGCTCTTGACGCATCATATATGGACGTTCAAGGACTGTCTAGATATTCCATTTAAATTGGTACTGCAATGCAAAGGAAAAAAACAACGCTCGATAACGATAGATTGTTTGCACTTAAGAGAAAAGGTATTAGAGAGACAATAATGTTGAAGACATCTATATTGACCAATCATTAAAAACTGCTACTTTATGGGTATATTATTATTGATTTTGTATTTCGACATATTATATACATCTCAAAAGGAAAGAAATACACAATATCAGTTGATTCAACTATTCTTGTTTTTCTGATGGACAGTCCGATAACAGATTTAACTGATCCCAAACAAACATATCAATCCATGTTTAAACCACAATCCCGGATCAAAGTAAACACTTTACAACAGTAAAATTCAGTTAAACACGTAAACTTTCAACGGGGAAGTGAGACCGGGTGCTCCGAAAGGGTAAACATCCCCTGATAAGTTATCTACACACAACGAGTGTTATCAAAATTGAGAAAGGAACATGAAAATATGGGACGTCGAATATACAAGAATAATTTTAGATACAAACATCATATTGATATATTATCAGCATTATTATTATTATTATTGTTGTGATGACATTTATACTATGTCTTGGTTTTCTGATTGAAAGTCAGACAAAACAAAAGCATTTTGTCTTTCTCTATTATGCTTTGATACTATCGTTTGCAATATTGCAAAACATCAACACATGGGAAGGCAATACTATTTTATGTTAAAACATGATCATGGCGTATGAATAAATACTTTGCATTGCATTAGAACAAAAAACTATTGTAAGAGAACGATTATCATAGCTCGTAAACGCAGTATTATTTTTGTGAACGAGATACTACTGTGTTGGTACGAAATTGCATTGCGTGTAAAAAACAAAACTATTTGACTATTGCTTGGTAACGAAATAGCATTGCGTGTAAAAAACAGAACTATTTGACTATTGCTTGGTAACGAAATAGCATTGCGTGTAAAAAACAAAACTATTGACTATTGCTTGGTAACGAAATAGCATTGCGTGTAAAAAACAAAACTATTGACTATTGCTTGGTAACGAAATAGCATTGCGTGTAAAAAAACAAAACTATTGCTTGGTAACGAAATAGCATTGCGTAAAAAAAACAAAACTATTGCTTGGTAACGAAATAGCATTGCGTGTAAAAAAACAAAACTATTGCTTGGTAACGAAATAGCATTGCGTGTAAAAAAACAAAACTATTGCTTGGTAACGAAATAGCATTGCGTGTAAAAAAAACAAAACTATTGCTTGGTAACGAAATAGCATTGCGTGTAAAAAAACAAAACTATTGCTTGGTAAAGAAATAGCATTGCGTGTAAAAAAAACAAAACTATTGCTTGGTAACGAAATAGCATTGCGTGTAAAAAAACAAAACTATTGCTTGGTAACGAAATAGCATTGCGTGTAAAAAAACAAAACTATTGCTTGGTAACGAAATAGCATTGCGTGTAAAAAAACAACTATTGCTTGGTAACGAAATAGCATTGCGATAAACGCAATATTATCGTGAGAACGTAAAAATACATTTGTATTCATTTTAATGTCCCGTTGTTGGATCCGTACTTAACAACAAACGGCACAAGTTTTTGGTAAAACAGCTAAACGAAGCCAATATTAGCAGCCCTGATTACAAATTCCTAACTATAAACGGACCCTGTAACTCATGGAGCACTGGAGCCATTACAGTCATTATGTAATTATGGTAGGTCCCTTGCCATACTATATGTGCATGAATGGTTTATATGCATACTTAAATAGGAAATGGATACCAAGACTAAAACATAACTGGCTTAATTAATATTCAAACACATGAAATGTTATCCATGAACAGAATAAATAAGAAATCACTACATTGGATATTGTTACCCTTCAAAGAAATTTCTCGCAAAGCGATTGGTTAACTTGCTAGGGTACATAGAATGTAGGAAATCTGCCGGGGTACATAACACGCGAGTTAGCGGTAAAAGGGAAGAACCTCGTACATCTCTGACACCTAGTTACGGTAAACAAACATGACGACAAGGTACGCAAGTCACACAAAATACGAAGATGAATTACCCTTTGCCTGCGGCTCAGGGTACATAAATCTTTGACGGGGTACACGGGGCCGTGTAACCTGCCAAAGCCCTGTATAACTTATAGTGTTCTATATATAGTATTCATGTACATGCATAGTCTAACCGGTTACCTCATAGTTGACTGGTTTAATTTACATTCAAACACATGGGCATGTTATCCATCAGCAAATTAATTAAGAAATCACAACATCACAAAATAATACTTTATATATGTATCCATTACAATAAAATGAGTTTTGACGGGCATTGTAGCACATGGCATTCTGGAGGCATTGCAGTGGTTTTACAACTATATAAGGCCTCTTAATGTACCATGTGTGTATGAATGATTTATACTGGAATAGCAAATAAATACTTAGACTAAAAAACTGGTTCAATTAATATTCAAACGAATGGATATTTCATTCACGCACAGAATAAATGAAAAATAACCTTATATATATAGTTATTTACTATAGAGTTACATGCATAGTGTCACCGGTAATTTCACAGTGTTTATCCCGTTAAATTTTGTCAACTCTCATGTAGATAATTATGTCGTAAATAATTTGATTATAAAAACACAAACATAGTAACCCATGTCCAAATTACAATTCCGAAGCAGAGTAAAACTTTGAAACTGCAAATTAGGTTAAACACGTGAACTTCCAACAGGGAAGTGAGACCAGGTGATCTGGAAGGGTAAACATCTTCTATTTATCTTGCTAACTGGACCTATCATATTTGAGACCACCTAAGTAAGCTGTTGCGATGTTATTATCTCCCGCCACCAGTGGTTAGGAAATATTGCAATACCGCTCTCTCTCTCTCTCTCTCTCCTCTCTCTCTCTCTCTCTCTCTGTGTGTGTGTGTGTGTGTGTGTGTGTGTGTGTAAAAACTGATCATCCAATTGAGCTGTAACGTCAGTTCATTAATTGTGGTGGTGAATGGTATATTATATATATAAAAAACAAGAAATTTGTTGTCTCTGAAAAACTAACATTTTGTTGACAGTATCTTCAGTATATATTTGTCTGGAATTTGTAAAAAAGTGCTCTAAATTAAAAGCTAAATACTGATTGGCTCGTTCACCTGGAACGGAACTTCGGTTATTTAATGTGTAACAATAAATTAATTCTTTGGCATTTACAATTTAACAAACAATTTACTTATTGGTTTTTACACAACGTATTACTTTAGGCATTTAAATATATAATAGCAATTGGTGAGTCCATCCACTTGTAGCAACTAATCAGTAATTTCAAATGCTAGTATTTCAATCAATTAACTAGTTCACTTTTTGATTTTCGCTTAGAGAGATTATTTTGTTTGGCAATGACATATAATATGAATACAGAAATAAAATTGTCAACGTGTACAAGTTTGAGGCAAAAAGTCATTGATGACAAAAATCAAACATTGATTGTTATGCAAGTTTGTTGTATGTTCAATCATCTTTCACAGAATCGATAGTGTTATACTCAGATACATCTATGTTGTCTTTTATAGTGTTGGTAGTATCGTAGGTGCCATCACTTCCCTTGTTATTCTGCCCGTGATCATACAGATTGTCTTCCTTTGATATGGCGTCTTTTCTTTCCGTCGTCTCATTCAAATGATGATAATCGCCTTCAACCTTGTCCACATACTCTCCATCATCATCAGCACCGGTTGCCATTTGGTCTCTAGATTTGTCTTGTGGTTCCAATATGAAATAATTGTTTCCCAGATTATTACTGGCTTCATACTGATTGTTGGGATTTTTATCATATTTCGCATTTTGGTTTATATCAGATTCCTTTATATAGTCATACTCAGAGGCACATTGGTAATTGTCCTCATTACTTGGAATTGTGTAAAGGTTTGCCTTGGTGTTGTTTGGTAGCTCCCTGTTTGTGAAGACCCGTGTTTCACTCTTTGGCCTAAAATACAAAGTAACAACGTAAATTCAGTTAACCAAAGATCTTTTGTAAAAGCTATTAACGATTCTGGAAGATGATAACAGCGACTTTGTTATTTAAAATGCATTATATGAGTTCACGTGTTTAACTTAATTTGCTAGTCTTCAAATTTCTTACTTTGCTTTGGGGTTGAAATTTGGACATGGGTTGATTGTGTTGATGGGACTGATGAGTTCCCTGCTTATTTCTTATTTTCTGTTATGTTGTAACTAATAGTTTAGGTGTCTGAAATAAAACTGATATTAAATTCGATCGATAACCGAATTCAATTGGAAAATACCGTAGCAACTTCATCCATGAAAACGTAATTATTCCATCTCATTTCCATGCTGTGCCCATATTGCTTTTGTATTTTATGAAGACAATTTGTTATTTTTTCAAATATTTACTATTTTGTAAATTGTGCAAGGTACCTATTTTAAACTGTTATTTTTTCTAATTTTTTATACATCTTACTTGGTATACCCGGTGTTACTAGCACTAATACGTATCCAAGGATAGCTCTAGGCAAATCAAACAAATCGGACGTTCAATAACACCAGATTCTTTCGAAAATGTGAAACAGTTTTGTCTGTTCCAGATTAAAAAAACTTTCTTGTATTCAATTTAAAGCTTAATGTTGCACGTAACAATGGTTTAAAACCCTAAGGAGCATGTAGCATGTTTCGCTAGATACAAAACGTATCCACCTTCAATATATGTCAGGTTGTTAGATCGTTGTTTGGTAAAACATTATGTAGAAGTTTTTTTAAGTGGAATATTTTGGGTCCACATAAATTAATTGACTCATGCCACAGACATAAGTTTTGATCATTATATCAAGTTGTCTTTGCTATTGTTAAGCACCTTTTATCTGCCTTTGCTATTATTAAGCATCTTTTATCTAGAATTTGTATTTTCAATTTCACAAGCCACATAATTTAATTATCAACTTACTTTTATACGAAATATTAAACAATGAAGGGTTGAAAATGTATTGTACCAAATGATCAAAATACATATTATTTAAAGAAACTGGTTGATGTATTTGTTTTAGCCGTTGTAGGCAGCTTGATGACTTGTTCGTACCTCTTGCGTCTTTTGTGAATGAGTATAGCAGCTACCAGTATAATAGTGACCACTGCCAACACAGCAACCACCGCCACAATGGGCACAATAATACTGCCTGACGACGTTGACGATTCTGAAAAATATACCGACACCAATTTTGATGAGGTACATCAAGTAACAATTGGTGTAATATGATTTAATAACTCACGTAACGACTGAAGTATTCTATATGAGTTCGAAATATTTCTCTCATAAACAATTACGATAGGTGTTCATTTAAATTGAAACGCCAATAATGTTTAGTCATACAAACGTGTTGCATGAACAAAACAATGGACAATGTAGAATAGTCTACTGATGTCGAGACTGATATGTCTCTGTGTCCATGATTGCCCTGGATATATTTGACGTCTTATAGTTCCATGTTCCTTTCACACAATTTTGATTACACACGTGGCGGGTGTAGCTAGCTAAACAGGAGGTGCTTACCCTTCCGGAACACCCGGCCTCACTTCCCTGGTGGAAGTTCATGTGTCTAACCTAACTTGTCAGTTCCAAAGTTTTTACTTTGCTTCTAGATTGTGATTCGGACATGGATTCGTATGTTTGTTTTTGATTACAAACGTTTATTAGAAATTAACAGTCATTGAAGTTTTACGTGTGAAGCAGTCTCACTAAGCAGCCCACTAAACCATCATTAATAACGCGAATTAGTAATGTAATTAAACAACAATTAAACAGGAAGAGTGAGGTAAGGAAATACTGGAATCTATCGCCGCGTGTTTTCGTTTCTGCCGTTTTCGCCAGAAATTTCAAAAATTCATAATAAAAGCCGTCAGACCACAAACCTCCAACACGTCAAAATTAAAATGGGAGTTCAGTGGGGTGATTAATCGGACATCGTGTGAAGTTGACTATTTGTCGTGTCCAAGTTACTGTTTCTGTTCATGTTTGGAAATCGAGTTGGGTTTTCCCTTTTTTTTCAATTCGCATATGTTTATTGTTAGAGTGTATAGTCAATTATATGAGTCTATACGATGACAGCCTTACTAAATGAATAATTCTTTTGACTAACAAAGTATTTACATATTCATTATCTTATACACTGTACGCACGGTGGCGCAGAAGTGACAATAAGTATATTTTTATTACGTAGTAGTTACTTCTTGTCCACGTTATATAAGATATTCCATCTCACCTCTGTGTCACTGTACATATTTAATTTTTATGACAGTAATTTAAAAAAAAGTGGAAAAAAAGATGAATTTAAGAACATTTAACACAATATGCTTACCATTGTTCGTTGTCTGTGACTCCTGGTCTGTTTCTTCTTCAACAACATTTCATTTACATCTACACACGTTATTATACTATTTGCTTTTGATGTAGGTCCATGTGTAACAAACTTGACACCACAATTTGCCTTTATAGCGCCTGCTATTATAAAAGGAAATCGAAACTATGCAATTAAATACAACCCACTCGTCATGACCAGATCCATCGAGAGATATTTAACAAAAATGAGCAGAACAAATCAAAATGAATAGAATTAAAAGAACAAAACCAAAATGATCTGTATGAGCACAGACATTTTGAGACCACTTTCTTATAAGTTTAACGATTTCTGATATTGGAAAGAAGATGCGAGATCAATAATTCAGAAAACCCACGAAAATGATTAAAAGTCCTTATAGTTTTAATTGGGTATAGAGTAATACTATTATGTGTTGGCTTGTAGGTATGCCATACGGATATTTAACATTTCTAATCAGAAACCAACTATTTTCCAGGCATTTCTATTATTCTTGCTAACCATGATGTTGAACGACAAATTGAAAGCTCTGGAAAGGACAGGGTTTATAGAAGATTATCAAACCTTCGTCACATAAAACTGGACGTGTCTGGTTACAAGTATCTGTTTGTTCAATGCATGCTTTTCCGTTTTTGACAGTTATGTGCCTGCAGTACTTGACATCTGCACCTGGGAATACAATATGGAAATAAAAAAGTAACTCAATTTGTTTCCACCATTTTTCGTTTGACAAAGTTTCTATGGTACGATGAACTACTTGAATTTATTGTATAACCATTTAAGTACGTGTAGTTTTATGAAAGCAACACACTTAAAACTTGTGTTACTTTGCAAGCAGATCTACAGGTCGAACCAGGAAATTTTGAGGCCGCGACATTTTTATCTATTTCAGAGAATGCAAAAAGAAAAAGTTGCGAAAAATGTTCTTAATATGTGGACTATAAAAAGCTATTGAAAATGGGTTATAAAACATAAGTTCGTGTGATAATCGAGCACAAGCATATCATTTTATAATTTTGTAATTTTACGTGAAATTTGCGTCAGTTTGTTTATCGGTATGTCACTGTATGTTAATTTAAATAGCCTCAATGACAAAACATGCCCAAAAATGTTCAAGCTGATGTACTCGTGTCTACCTATAAACTACATTAATTGGGACCCAAAACTTTTGGGTTGGACCTATAGTAGACGCTTGACTACCCCCGTCCTCGTCACAACTGGGGTTCATACTATGTGTGATCTGTTCCACTGCTACAGTTTTTAAACTACATAATATTTATTTACTTATAAAAGATGTGAACCTTCAACCCCACATTTTGACCAAATTTAGCCAATCGTTTGACATGAATTTTAAAGCTTTTTCTTGTTTTACGATATCATTGATGTCTTCTAGAAGGACGAGTATACAAAAATGCCGAAGTTGGTAACATTGTCACACTATCATGGTTGACACCCATATCCTGAGAAATTATATATAAAAACAAGAACGCACTGATACAATGAAAATGGAGGAATCTTGCTATGTAAAAAATACACCATGTTGATGTGTTAAATGGGATTTTACGTCCCAGTCAAGACTATTTCACTTATATCGAGACACCAGCTATTGGTGAAGTGGTAGAAATTGACTTGCAGTACACTTATGGCAATGTACAGGGTAGTTTTTTAACGGGCGACATCTGCTGTTGCACAGTAGATCGGTTTTAAGATCAGTACATATTGACAAGATTCCAGCCGGTGTTCGAACCCCATTTCAGCTGTTTCAGAGATGATTGAAGTTTAAGGAACAGGGGAAGAATACAATTTAAAATCATGTTTTATAAACTGACAAAAGTGCCAGTTTAAGTATATTTAAATCTGGTACCTTTTAAATTAAAATTCTGAAGATATAAGTCCTTGGTAGAGTTTATCAAGTTGAGATACTTATACTACAGCATAAAACCCTATGGGCATCAATGATTACCCAAGGACAAATTACCCTATTTGGTTGGTAGAGACTGCGTTAAGGCTCTAGTAAAGAATTTTTTACTTATATCGAGATGGTCAGTTCAGTGAGAAATCATGCCCTCATTCTAATCAGTCAGTATACAAGTTATAATGTTATGAAGATACTTGAAACGGATGCCCTTTATCGCAGAAAATCAACAAGCAATCTTGTAAAATGTCCCAGTTGGATTCAAACCATAACGAAGCGTGGTAATATGATTAGTAAGCAAGCGTATTACTGTAAACGTATTTATTTTCGCGGTGTATTGATTTTCGCTTATTTCACGGTCGTTGGTTTTGCGCGAAAATTAATACCGAACGAAAATTATATTATGCCTATCGTGTTATAGTACATATTTAAAAAACGCGAAAATTTAACAACGCAGATATGTCTAAATTTCCTATACCGCAAAAATAAATACACGCGAAATTAAATACGTTTGCAGTACACCATTTGCACATCTAGAAACCATTGTTTTTGGAAGTTATGTTTATTGCATAATTATTACCTGATCTATATACTAATGGTTTGTCATTTCCTCCATTGCAATTATTGCAGGTGTCATATACCATTTTTTGAATTTAATCATAAAATACATTCAAAAAATGGTATATGACAATATTGTCATATACCATTTTTTGAATGTATTTTATGATTAAATTCAAAAAATGGTATATGACACAGGCAGTATTACTACAATTGTTATAATGTGATGTTGGTAGAGCGTTGAAGCAATAACACTTCCCCTACATAAAAGAGAGAGAGAGACAGTTGTAAATTATAAATTTCATGCACTCTAACATTGAAATTCACACACACACACACACACACCACACACACACACACCACACACACACACAGAGAGAGAGAGTTTATTGAGGTTTTTAAACAGAAATACAATGGTTGACCTGAAACATTAAAATTTTTCAATTATCTTTAGAATAAACAGACTCTGTAGAGCCAGGCACATGTGACATTAAGGAACTGTGAAACGGAAATCACACATATATTGTTATCATGGACATGATGTACACACCGTGTGTGTGTGTGTGTGTGTGTGTGTGTGTGTGATTCATTATGAAATTATCAAAGGCTGATACAACAAGGGTTGATGGCACACTAGAAAGTCAAAGAATTGAGGAACCTACACTAGGTCAGAATTGTGAACTGTATTGAAAAAAAGCATTCTGAGAGTATTGCAAAACAATACATAGTCCCCTACCGGTCGCATATTTCACTAATCCCAAAGTTTTAGGTAAAATGTACCTTATTATATGGTATAAAGATTTATAGTTATAAATTATACGTGTTGATCAAGATGTAAAGCTCAAAGTTCAAAGGACCATAACTCCCATAAAAACTAGTGGAATGAAACGAATAGTAAACTTGATCTGTAACTCATCATGGTAGACCTGCATACCAAAAAACAATTCATTAACTGCAAGCGTGTAGAAAAAAGAGCGGAAAACTGAAATTTCAGTGAATTTTCAAAGTTCAAAGGGCCATACCTCATGTAAAAATTTGCGGATCAGAATAAAACGCTAACTTGATCTGAAACTCATCATGGTAGACTCACATACCAAAAATCAGTTCATTATCTAAAAGATTTTAGAAAATACGTGTGGAAAACTGAGGCGTGACAGACGGACGGACGGACGGACGGACAGACGGACAGAGCGCAAACCTAAAGTCCCCTTCGGCTATCGCCGGTAGGGGACTAAAAATACGTCGCACAATGGACTTAAAAACGAATCTGACATGACAAAAATTGAATTGATCTAGCTTTGGATGTAAATATTTACCAAGTCTGTATTTTCCATGTGAATAAAAGTCATGTCACATGTAAAGCTAATAATATGCATGTATTAATGCATCGCAATGCAATTTTGTAAGCGCGATCTTGATTTAAGTTCAATAACGGTAAGCACACAGTCAGTCTAAAATGTTTTGACGGTAACAAACCCCAGATTCAGATTGCATCAATATTTCATCTTTTTTTTTAAACGAAATCCAAACTACGTATCCAATATCAGATTTTAAAACGGAACTACCCACATGTAGTTACACGGCCAACTTCATTCGGTACATTGTAACTAGTCTTGGTACCTTGATGAATTTCAATATGTAGAATTTACAGTTTTGGGAAAACACGTTTAAGTCCAATTTTTAGTTATGTCGCAGTAAGCAATCTAAAAGAATTTTAATAGTACAATAAGGAAAAAATGTTTATTGTCACCGTCTTCAGCATTCTTTTAGTACTGATAACGAGGCCGGAAAGGAGTGAAGTGGAGTTATTAAAATTTTACGACCCAGTCAAAATTATTTCACGTAAGGTATATATCGAGGCAGTCAGTTCATGGATGGTGGAGGAAAACGGGGTGTTCGGAAAAAATACCGACTTTTGGTTAAAGGTATATGGTTTTATCTGGATATGCCAGTAACGAGGTCGAGGAATGGCTATATATTATACTTACATTTTGTTTTAACGAAGTAACGAGGTGGGGGAATTGCTACATATTGTATTTACATTTTGTTTTAACGAAGTAACGAGGTGGGGGAATTGCTACATATTGTATTTACATTTTCTTTTAACGAAGTAACGAGGTCGGGAAATTGCTATATATTGTATTTACATTTTGTTTTAACGAAGTAACGAGGTGGGGGAATTGCTACATATTGTATTTACATTTGTTTTAACGAAGTAACGAGGTGGGGGAATTGCTACATATTGTATTTACATTTTGTTTTAACGAAGTAACGAGGTGGGGGAATTGCTATATATTGTATTTACATTTTGTTTTAACGAAGTAACGAGGTGGGGAATTGCTACATATTGTATTTACATTTTGTTTTTAACGAAGTAACGAGGTGGGGGAATTGCTACATATTGTATTTACATTTTGTTTTAACGAAGTAACGAGGTGGGGGAATTGCTACATATTGTATTTACATTTTGTTTCAACGAAGTAACGAGGTGGGGGAATTGCTACATATTGTATTTACATTTTGTTTTAACGAAGTAACGAGGTGGGGGAATTGCTACATATTGTATTTACATTTTGTTTTAACGAAGTAACGAGGTCGAGGAATTGCTATATATTGTATTTACATTTTGTTTTAACGAAGTAACGAGGTGGGGGAATTGCTACATATTGTATTTACATTTTGTTTTAACGAAGTAACGAGGTCGGGGAATTGCTACATATTGTATTTACATTTTGTTTTAACGAAGTAACGAGGTCTGGGAATTGCTATATTTTGTATTTACATTTTGTTTTAACGAAGTAACGAGGTGGGGGAATTGCTACATATTGTATTTACATTTTGTTTTAACGAAGTAACGAGGTGGGGGAATTGCTACATATTGTATTTACATTTTGTTTTAACGAAGTAACGAGGTGGGGGAATTGCTATATATTGTATTTACATTTTGTTTTAACGAAGTAACGAGGTGGGGCAATTGCTACATATTGTATTTACATTTTGTTTTAACGAAGTAACGAGGTGGGGGAATTGCTACATATTGTATTTACATTTTGTTTTAACGAAGTAACGAGGGGGGAATTGCTACATATTGTATTTACATTTTGTTTTAACGAAGTAACGAGGTGGGGGAATTGCTACATATTGTATTTACATTTTGTTTTAACGAAGTAACGAGGTGGGGGAATTGCTACATATTGTATTTACATTTTGTTTTAACGAAGTAACGAGGTGGGGGAATTGCTACATATTGTATTTACATTTTGTTTTAACGAAGTAACGAGGTGGGGGAATTGCTACATATTGTATTTACATTTTGTTTTAACGAAGTAACGAGGTCGAGGAATTGCTATATATTGTATTTACATTTTGTTTTAACGAAGTAACGAGGTGGGGGAATTGCTACATATTGTATTTACATTTTGTTTTAACGAAGTAACGAGGTCGGGGAATTGCTACATATTGTATTTACATTTTGTTTTAACGAAGTAACGAGGTCTGGGAATTGCTATATTTTGTATTTACATTTTGTTTTAACGAAGTAACGAGGTGGGGGAATTGCTATATATTGTATTTACATTTTGTTTTAACGAAGTAACGAGGTGGGGGAATTGCTACATATTGTACTTACATTTTGTTTTAACGAAGTAACGAGGTCGGGAAATGGCTATATATTGTATTTACATTTTGATTTAACGAAGTAACGAGGTGGGGGAATTGCTACATATTGTATTTACATTTTGTTTTAACGAAGTAACGAGGTCGAGGAATGGCTATATATTGTATTTACATTTTGTTTTAACGAAGTAACGAGGTGGGGGAATTGCTACATATTGTATTTACATTTTGTTTTAACGAAGTAACGAGGTGGGGGAATTGCTACATATTGTATTTACATTTGTTTTAACGAAGTAACGAGGTCGAGGAATTGCTATATATTGTATTTACATTTTGTTTTACCGAAGTAACGAGGTCGGGAAATTGCTACATATTGTACTTACATTTTGTTTTAACGAAGTAACGAGGTGGGGAATTGCTACATATTGTATTTACATTTTGTTTTAACGAAGTAACGAGGTCGAGGAATTGCTATATATTGTATTTACATTTTGTTTTACCGAAGTAACGAGGTCGGGAAATTGCTACATATTGTATTTACATTTTGTTTTAACGAAGTAACGAGGTCGGGAAATTGCTACATATTGTATTTACATTTTGTTTTACCGAAGTAACGAGGTCGAGGGATGGCTATATATTGTATTTACATTTTGTTTTAACGAAGTAACGAGGTGGGGGAATTGCTACATATTGTATTTACATTTTGTTTTAACGAAGTAACGAGGTCGGGAAATTGCTACATATTGTATTTACATTTTGTTTTAACGAAGTAACGAGGTCGAGGGATGGCTATATATTGTATTTACATTTTGTTTTAACGAAGTAACGAGGTGGGGGAATTGCTACATATTGTATTTACATTTTGTTTTAACGAAGTAACGAGGTCGGGAAATTGCTACATATTGTACTTACATTTTGTTTTAACGAAGTAACGAGGTCGGGAAATTGCTACATATTGTATTTACATTTTGTTTTAACGAAGTAACGAGGTGGGGGAATTGCTACATATTGTATTTACATTTTGTTTTAACGAAGTAACGAGGTGGGGGAATTGCTACATATTGTATTTACATTTTGTTTTAACGAAGTAACGAGGTGGGGGAATTGCTACATATTGTATTTACATTTTGTTTTAACGAAGTAACGAGGTGGGGGAATTGCTACATATTGTATTTACATTTTGTTTTAACGAAGTAACGAGGTGGGGGAATTGCTACATATTGTATTTACATTTTGTTTTACCGAAGTAACGAGGTCGGGAATTGCTATATTTTGTATTTACATTTTGTTTTAACGAAGTAACGAGGTGGGGGAATTGCTATATATTGTATTTACATTTTGTTTTAACGAAGTAACGAGGTGGGGGAATTGCTACATATTGTACTTACATTTTGTTTTAACGAAGTAACGAGGTCGGGAAATGGCTATATATTGTATTTACATTTTGATTTAACGAAGTAACGAGGTGGGGGAATTGCTACATAGTGTATTTACATTTTGTTTTAACGAAGTAACGAGGTCGAGGAATGGCTATATATTGTATTTACATTTTGTTTTAACGAAGTAACGAGGTGGGGGAATTGCTACATATTGTATTTACATTTTGTTTTAACGAAGTAACGAGGTGGGGGAATTGCTACATATTGTATTTACATTTTGTTTTAACGAAGTAACGAGGTCGAGGAATTGCTACATATTGTATTTACATTTTGTTTTACCGAAGTAACGAGGTCGGGAAATTGCTACATATTGTACTTACATTTTGTTTTAACGAAGTAACGAGGTGGGGGAATTGCTACATATTGTATTTACATTTTGTTTTAACGAAGTAACGAGGTCGAGGAATTGCTATATATTGTATTTACATTTTGTTTTACCGAAGTAACGAGGTCGGGAAATTGCTACATATTGTATTTACATTTTGTTTTAACGAAGTAACGAGGTCGGGAAATTGCTACATATTGTATTTACATTTTGTTTTACCGAAGTAACGAGGTCGAGGGATGGCTATATATTGTATTTACATTTTGTTTTAACGAAGTAACGAGGTGGGGGAATTGCTACATATTGTATTTACATTTTGTTTTTAACGAAGTAACGAGGTCGGGAAATTGCTACATATTGTATTTACATTTTGTTTTAACGAAGTAACGAGGTCGAGGGATGGCTATATATTGTATTTACATTTTGTTTTAACGAAGTAACGAGGTGGGGGAATTGCTACATATTGTATTTACATTTTGTTTTAACGAAGTAACGAGGTCGGGAAATTGCTACATATTGTACTTACATTTTGTTTTAACGAAGTAACGAGGTCGGGAAATTGCTACATATTGTATTTTCATTTTGTTTTAACGAAGTAGCGAGGTCGAGGGATGGCTATATATTGTATTTACATTTTGTTTTAACGAAGTAACGAGGTGGGGGAATTGCTACATATTGTATTTACATTTTGTTTTAACGAAGTAACAAGGTCGGGGAATTGCTATATATTGTATTTACATTTTGTTTTAACGAAGTAACGAGGTGGGGGAATTGCTACATATTGTATTTACATTTTGTTTTAACGAAGTAACGAGGTCGAGGAATTGCTATATATTGTACTTACATTTTGTTTTAACGAAGTAACGAGGTCGAGGAATTGCTATATATTGTACTTACATTTTGTTTTAAAGAGTACTTGTAGTCGTATACTGCACAAAACACAGAACATTTACATGATGAATCACATGATTTGTTGAATGCTTCAGTTGTAAATTTATCAGTAATGCAACCTGTTTATAAACAGACAATTATGTATTTGTGATATTATTACTTATAGAAATGGATTAAATACATAATAAACCATAACGAAGTATGTATAGTAATAAAATGAAACATACCCCTTTAATGGCGGGGGTACACATTAACTTTCAATTTTATAAGTGTCTTCCTTACACGCTGACCAAAAAAAAAAAAAAAAAAAAAAAAAAAAAAAAAAAAAAAAAAAACAGAAAGGAATCAATACCCCCCGCCCCCAGCACAACATTTGTACTTAGAGCCCTCTTTGAAATATTAGGACAATATAGATGATGACAACAACAACAACAACAACAACAACAACAACAGTAACAACAATAATAACAACATAATAATAATGATTTAATTATGTTTTCCTTATTTTATTTGGATAACATTTACATGTTGGGTCTGTTGATTCAATGTTTGGTGCAATACAATAACATTTTTATACAGAAATGCATTATTTCTGAACTCCTGCTTGTGAAATAAGTAGAACATTTCAGAGACCTCCCATAGTACTTAAAATAACATCACGGGACATTTATCGAGTACCGCCAAAAAGTCGAGAATTTTATAATCAGTGGTCCTAAAATTTTATGGCTCTCTCTTATTCTGTTTCGTTGCCATCGTTTGTTTGTATATATTTTATGCCATGATCTTAGTTTCTATCGTCGTTGCATGCTTTTCAGATGAAATGTATTTCTTATAATTAAATTGGTTTGGTTCTATAAACCTGCAAGACCCATGCATGGCGTTCATATAGACTATTATCACGCCATGTGCTGGCACATGAATATACATATTACGTCGTTTTTGGCTGTTCCAGTTAGTAGGTATAAATGTTGTAAAATTCATTTCAAAATTAAAAAAAAAAGAAAATGAAAATTGAAAAAAAGCAAAGTGATAATCATCAGTTGTTTGTTCAGTTGAGTTTGGTGGAAGTAAAAGTTAATATTACTTATGCATATGCGGGCTTTTATGAACAGTTCGATATGTAAACAGAAACACGTACCAAGCAGATACCCAAACACACATTTATACAATAAATTGAAGAGGAATTACGAAACGGCCGTCTAGTGCTGTAAATATAAAACTGGTATAATATGTAATTATACACATGGACATTTACACAAAGGTTCATTACCTTTCACGTATCTGTTATATTGGATAATGACGTTATTTTTAACCCATATAGACTCCATTTTATTCTTAATGAGGTACTTGGCAACCGTGGTTAGGCTAATTTGATTCGATACACAAATCATATACGACTGCTTCTCTAGATAACAAGCTCTCAGACCTTTAATCCACTATAGGCGTTCTCTTAAAACTATCCACTCATTTGAAATATAAACATTATTGAATGGTTTAGAATGCAATAATCGATAATGTTTTACGCTTCTTGATCGGTAATGTTTTACGCTTCTTGATTGGTAATGTTTAACGCTTCTTGAATGGTAGAGTTATGATTCTTCAAGTTATATCAGACGGGTCTTGAATGGCATAGAAAACAGAGATTCCCGGAGAAAGAAAACGGTTTTCGATAAACGAACTGATAATCTTTCTCATATAGTATCTTTTTTTCAAGTGGGATTCGAACCTATATAAGAGACTGTGATTCGTAAAAGCACACTTTAGACAACTATAACAACGAGGCCTCCATGTATGGAAGTGGTTATGGGTAATGATTAGATGGAATCGTATATGCAAACAGCATTGACCTGTCACGTAGGATTCGACTCAGTATACTGGTCTCAGTATCACACTTATTATACCCCCGCTTAAAAAGTGGGGGGTATATAGTGATAGGGGTCCGTGTGTCCGTCCGTCCTTCCGTTACACCTTAGGGTACCTATCTCTTATCCGCAACTCCTCCTAAACCCTTCAATGGATTTTCATGAAACTTTCACACAATCTTTGTGATAATGTAGATGTGCATCTCCTATTAAAAAATTTGATCCGATGGATTTTTTTATGTGGGGCGTGGGGGTGGGGCGGGGTTATTTTTGTAAGCTTGTGGCTCACAGTTTTTCTAGTTTCTTAATTAAAATAATTCATAATTTAAATTAAACAAATTCTTTTTTTAAAAAGAAGGAATAAACGTTTTCACAAAACTAAATAAAACTGTTCTAAGTTTTGGTGTGATCTTCAAAAATGACATCTTAAAAATCTGATTTTTTTAAATGACAAAATGATAAAGATTTCAAGTTTTTCAGATTGTGAAACCAGGGGCCTAGTCCATCAAGCACACATGTCAATGTTGATTGTCTATACAGTCTTATCATAAAAATAACATTAATACAACTAAAATATTCAATTCAATTTCTTTATTCTCTAATTGTAAACAATACAATGTATATACAATGTTACATAACATAACAGTGAGCATCAAATATAATATATAACTATATGAATGAATTTATTGCATAAACATAATTAATGTTATAGCATTAGATAACATTTAAATAAATATAACAAAATGACGGAGAACAATATCAATGTTGTAGAATAAAAGTTCTATGTCTCCAAGCTGCTTGGAGATGGCCGCAAAGTCTTTTTGTGAGATGTATTGAATTGCATTTCAATAGTGTTATTAATTTTGGTTGAGATGGCCAAGAACGGTAATAAGTAGACCAAAACTGTCATCGATATCTCTGTATGCAGTACATGTTAGCACAAAGTGAAAGTCATTTTCAACGCAATTTGCATTGCAACACAAACACAGACGCCTATCCTGTGGAATGTCAGTATACCGACCGCTTCTTCAATATTTAATTTCAAAATCAACTGTATAAGGGTCATTACATCTCGGGTGTGGATCTTTATCTTGCTTTTTGCTATTTTCTAGTTCATCATATACATTGTTGCTAGCCGATTTGTCAAGACTCGTGTAATATGAATCTTGTTCCGTCTGATGTTTTGGTTCAGGAAGCAGACTTTTATTATGTTGCGGATACCTCGTATCGTTGTTAGTACATCCGTTCTTTGTATCTGATTGAATTGTTGAATATTGGTCTTCTCTTATGTAATCGTAATCCGAACTGTAAGTATTGGGTTCATTTATACTATCCGTATTGTTTGACGGATTTGGTTCATAGGCAATATTTCTAAATGAAGATCCGTTTGATGAGTGATTTTGTCTGCTAATTTTTGCTTTATTTCTGCAAAAAATCAAAACCAATGAAAACAAGTCATGTTCGAATCCACAAATTAAGTTAAACAGACACATAACCACCTTGGAAGTCATTCCCAGAACATCGGAAGGGTGAGCATTTAAAACATAAAAGAAATATTGTAAACAAATATAAAGTCAAGATAAATTATTTTAGGAGGATTTTATCGTTATAATAATAAAGTATTCTACACAATTTCAGCTTTTAAAAAGTATAAAGAAAACAATCTTTTTTTGTAAAATGTAAAGTTACATGTTGGTTATATACAGCATACTTAAGCATCTACATCTAGAAATAAATTATCATTAGCAAATATAACAAGGGATATTGCTGATGATGATACTAACAGATATTTTTTTTGGAAAATGCTGGTGGATGAAAACAATGAAAGTAGTGATTAATTCAAGTGTTAATCAAAGATCTTAAATGTGAAAGAAATATGTTTGGATTTGTTCCACTATTTTTATGTTTCATCTTTAAATGAATTTTGTTTTTGTATTTTTTCACCCATATTGACATTATTTCACATATACACCAATAATAATTTTCGGACTAATTTTTAGTTCCATCAGATATATCCAGATTAGACTTACCTCATACAATATATTAAAATAAGCAAACCAACTAATACAAGGACAAGTATACATATGCTTACTGACACTCCAATCGCTATACCTAAAATAAAAACAATGAAAAAGTCAAAAGCTATGCTTTCAGTTTGCGGCACTCCTAACATTCTACCGTGTATTCAATTTCACAAAATTGAATGGCAACGTTAATTTTGATTACCAAGGCCCTAAAATTAGATTTTATTCTAGAACTAAACATCTAGAACATCGGATCTTAAATACACATGAAACATAGTATTGAAACATTTGAACATTAATAGTTTTATACAAGGTTAACGTTTTAGTATGAAACGAAATAGAAATGAACAAGCTGACGTCCATATTTTTTAAATGCTGTTAAGTACATGTCGCTGCAGCAGTAAATTTGTAAATAAAATAAATCTAATAATAACAAGAGGCCCATGGGCCTTATACGCTCACCTGATAACTAATGGCTAGCTGGTAGATTTAAAGTAAACGTAAATACTAAACCCCAATGACTTTTTTCTTTACATCAAAATGATCATTGTACCAATACCTACAACATTCTAATATACATGCCTATACAAAACATTTAAAGTTTTCAAGATAATTAACCATTTCAGTATTGATTCGCATCTGTGACCTTGACCTTAAAACCCATGACCTTTTTCTATACATCAAAATGATCGTTGTATCAATACCTACAACATTCTAATATACATGCCTATACAAAAAGTTTATAGTTTTCGAGATAATAAACCATTTCGGTATTAATTCACATCTGTGACCTTGACCTTTGAACCCATGACCTTTTTCTATACATCAAAATGATCGTCGTATCAACACCTATAATATTCTAATATACATGCCTATACAAAAAGTTTATAGTTTTCGAGATAATAAACCATTTCGGTATTAATTCACATCTGTGACCTTGACCTTTGAACCCATGACCTTTTTCTATACATCAAAATGATCGTCGTATCAACACCTATAATATTCTAATATACATGCCTATACAAAAAGTTTATAGTTTTCGAGATAATTAACCATTTCGGTATTGATTCGCATCTGTGACCTTGACCTTTAAATCCATGACCTTTTTCTATACATCAAAATGATCGTCGTATCAATACCTACAACATTCTAATATACATGCCTATACAAAAAGTTTATAGTTTTCGAGATAATTAACCATTTCTGTATTGTTTCGCATCTGTGACCTTGACCTTTGAACCCGTGACCTTTTTGTATACATCAAAATGATCATTGTATCAATATCTACAACATTCTAATATAAATGCCTATACAAAAAGTTTATAGTTTTCGAGATAATTAACCATTTCTGTATTGTTTCGTATCTGTGACCTTGACCTTTGAACCCATGACCTTTTTCTATACATCAAAATGATTGTTGTATCAATACCTACAACATTCTAATATACATGACTATATCAAAAGTTTATAGTTTTCGAGATAATTAACCATTTCAGTATTGATTCGCATCTGTGACCTTGACCTTTGAACCCGTGACCTTTTTCTATACATCAAAATGATCATTGTATCAATATCTACAACATTCTAATATAAATGCCTATACAAAAAGTTTATAGTTTTCGAGATAATTAACCATTTCTGTATTGTTTCGTATCTGTGACCTTGACCTTTGAACCCATGACCTTTTTCTATACATCAAAATGATTGTTGTATCAATACCTACAACATTCTAATATACATGCCTATACAAAAAGTTTATAGTTTTCGAGATAATAAACCATTTCAGTATTGATTCACATCTGTGACCTTGACCTTTGAACCCATGACCTTTTTCTATACATCAAAATGATCGTCGTATCAACACCTACAATATTCTAATATACATGCCTATACAAAAAGTTTATAGTTTTCGAGATAATTAACCATTTCGGTGTTGTTTTACATCTGTGACCTTGACCTTTGAACCCATGACCTTTTTCTATACATCAAAATGATCGTTGTATCAATATCTACAACATTCTAATATAAATGCCTATACAAAAAGTTTATAGTTGTCGAGATAATTAACCATTGCTGTATTGTTTCGCATCTGTGACCTTGACCTTTGAACCCATGACCTTTTTCTATACATCAAAATGATCGTTGTATTAATACCTACAACATTCTAATATACATGACTATACAAAAAGTTTATAGTTTTCGAGATAATAATTATAATCAGAGGTAAAAAAAATTAGGTCACGACCTTCCCAATTGACCTTGACCTCATTTTTAAGATACTAACAAGAAGATGTCAAAACTGTAAACCCCATGTCATTATCTGGTCAAGTAGTCAAGTTATAACAATTTGAAGCTATTTTACAATTTTTTCAAAATTAAACGCAAAAACGCGTAACCCATTTTTCGACCGAATTTCACGAAATGAACAAACTACAGGCTTAAGACCCTAGAGAAGCCAAATATCACATCAGATTTTTTCTCCAATCAATACTTTCGGAGAAGAAGATTTTTTAAAATTTTTGCACCCCTAGGTCACTTTGACCTTGTTATGGTAGTCATGGCAACGCCACGAACAAATCTGAATTGCACCGACCCAGACATGCTTCTGACCAAGTCTCGTTGAAATCTGCCAAGTACTTTCAGAGGAGAAGTTGAAAATGTGTGTTAACGACGCACGCACGCACGCACACACGCACGCACGCACATACACACGCTGCACCATACCATAAGCTCACATGACCTTTGGTCAGGTGAGCTAATAATAATAATAATAATAATAATAATATTAATGTTGACGATGAATTGGTTTTTTTTGTTCTTGTAAAGTTGTTGGAACTAAACAATTTTCACCAATGTGAAATGTTTTTTATTTAAAGACTTTTTGTATATGTTAAATACTTAGAAGGACTGTTAGTATTTCACCATTGTTTGATTCCGTCTGGGCATCTGCGCCTCTTTCTGATGAATTTTTCTCGTCTTGTCCTGTTGGTTGTACGATTGTACTCATATCTATCCAGTTTGTCATTCTCTCTTTACCTGTTGTAGTCGACGCCTGTTCAGATGATGTGTGACTTGTGGACTTTCTTATTCTAATTGTAGTTATGTTACATAGCCCAAAGTTTGGTATATCTGTAAACATATTGAATATTGTAGAATTACGAATTACTTTTTACATTTTAAGCTGTATGACAAAAGTTATGGCTTCAAATTTCATATTGTAGGCTTTCTTTTTCTATGCAGCAATATACCTGCTTCTCCTGCTGAATTACGAATTACTTTTTACATTTTAAGCTGTATGACAAAAGTT
This sequence comes from Anadara kagoshimensis, assembly GCA_021292105.1. Taxonomy (NCBI): domain Eukaryota; kingdom Metazoa; phylum Mollusca; class Bivalvia; order Arcoida; family Arcidae; genus Anadara; species Anadara kagoshimensis. The sequence continues at coordinate 29,348,639 of CM037867.1, read as the reverse complement.
ATGGCTTCAAATTTCATATTGTAGGCTTTCTTTTTCTATGCAGCAATATACCTGCTTCTCATGCTGCTCATTGCGTATTTGTGTCACTGGTAACATTCACTAGAACATTTTAATATATCTTTTTATTTTGAAAGCAAGGCAAAAATAAACATATTTGAAAATGTAAATTACAGAGGTGTAACAATATCAAGTGGCTGTACAAACATAATACTATAAGACGTATAAAGTTACAGACAAAAGTTTATTAAAATACTTAATATTGAAAGTTTTAAAAAATTATGGAACGCTTTACGAATTTGCGTAAAAGAGATTTACAAAACTAAATACAACAATCAAGTTGCTACAAACTGTTGACTTGAAGATATTGCAAGCCTAGTCTTATAAAGTCCTCCAGAAATATTTATGGCAGTCTTATATGTTTGTGTATAGAGGATTGCATGGCGTTTGTCAACGATTCAGCACAACTATGGGTATTAGTACGCTCAAGATCTAAAGTATGATTTAAAGGAACTTTAGCTGCTTGAATATTGTATATAATCAAAAACAAACATACTAATCCATATCCGAATCACAATCAAGAAGCAAAGTAAAAACTTTGAAACTGACATGTTAGGTTAGACACGTGAACTTCCACCAGGGAAGTGAGGCCGGATGTTCCGGAAGGGTAAGCACCTCCTGTTTAGCTAGCTACACTCGCCACGTGTGTAATCAAAAGTGTGTGAAAGGAACATGGAACTATGGGACGTCAAATATATCTAGGGCAATCCAGGTCACAGAGTATATAGAATTTGATTTAATTCATTCTGGTATCCTTTTATACAAAAACTAACTTGTTGGTATTCAAAGATACTGTCATTATTATTAAGATTATTGTCAGTGATATAGTAACTAAATTGGTAAATTTGATATCTTGACTCTCTTCATATCCAAAATAAAGAATAAGATTACAAAACGCACACAAGTAAATTGAAAGTATAACAAAATTATTCAACAATAATTTGTTCAAAAATGATATGGTTAACAAAATCTGAAAAAATGATATGCAATGACATACCTTTTTCGCAGAAAAAGTTGTAATGCACGTCGCAATCTATTGATTCACTAAATGTCATGTTTTGTATGTCGTTGTGAGTACTCAACGTACCAAAGAAACAACTGATCAATCCATCTGCAATTTTAAGAGGTATACATTAAATTACATATTATACCAGTTTTAATTTTACAGCACTAGACGGCCGTTTCGGAATACAATTCCTCATCAGTATTGCTTGAACCAAAATTATGAAACCAAAATTATTTTGAAGATGTTGAAAAGCTACCAAAATGACCAAAATATAACTAAAACCCAGACATAATTTCGAAATTAGGTTGTTATTTGAACCTACGAAATTACAAAATGCTATTTTAATTATATATAGAAAAACATTGTGTATAGATACCTGTCTAGTACACCCCTGATTTATATCTACGGTAAATTGCCGATTTTCAGGCTTACAGAATACAACAACGAATCTTTAATAAAAATTCAAAAGGAAAAGAAGCAAATTTATAAGTCTATGTGACTTCATATTGCACAATATAGTAAAATGTTTTTTTATCGGTAGAGCAGGAAGTGTAATGTGTTAATTTAACGAGTCGGTCAAGATTTTTTCATTAACAAAAGATATCAGATCTTTGACAGATGAGGAAAATTGAGTAGTTGTATGTTTTCAAAAGATTTATTAAAATCTTCTCTGCAAGAGAAATTGAATGACCGCAAAGGTAGCCGCTTAAAATTCTAAAAAAGATATTCGTAAAGTTGTATTTTACGGAAAATTTAAAAGCTATTGTTCATCTTTAATGTTTAGAGACAGTCGTTTTCATAAATAATTTTTATACGTTTTAAATTTTCGAAATCTAATAATCATATTTTGTTTTGGAAACAAAAAGCGCATCTAAAAATATTTTTAGTTTAATCTTTACTTTTTCCGTCATTCTTCTACATAGAGAAACTTTTACATTTTTCACTTAAATTTGGCCGTAGTATGTTCCCTAGGTTACCCCATATGCAAGTATTAGAACGTTCAACTAAGGTCAACAATTACAATATAAATCACTCATATATCGCAATTATTATTGGCATTAGCATTGGCAAAATCATGGAGAAGAAATATTTTAAGTGACATGAAGTATGTAGTTTTAAAGTTTTGAAGTGTTTTTATTTGTGAAAGAAAGCATTAGGATCACATTGTTTGAAAGTAGACAAACTGATAAAGTCTATAATACGGACGTGATTTAGGCGTGAATATCAATGGTTTAGAACATTGGGTCCATAACGGGTGTTTTAGCTCTTAGTCTACTCACGATATTTGTTAATTTGCTGATTTTTTCTCTATATACAGAAATATATGTAATGATTTTAATTTTTCGTGTATTTTTCCTTGTTAGTATTTTTGTTTTTAAACACAAATATTGTGGTTTTTTATGAGACATCAAATGATAATATAGCAATTTTAATTAAGGACTGTCTCTAAGTATAAAAGACGCACAATAGTATCCAATGAGTCTTTAGTAGTCAACCCAGTCTTAAAACATTCGCCTAAAAAATTCAGTAACATCGACACAGGCGATTAGACATGAGACTATAATTTGACAAACAACTGAATAAATGGCATACTACAAATACATATATCAACTGACAGGACATTTATATGGCTACATACAGCCAAATCCATCTATAAAGTTGACTTAATGGAAGCAGTTGAATTGGCATTTATGGAAAGGTGGCCGATATACAGGTGCATATAACATGAATATAGGTAAATTGCGATAAATTTTACTGACCAGGTTTTTTGTATAGAGATAGCCTTTTAGACAAGATTGACTGTATATGATGCATTTTAATCAGCTACTTGGTACCTGGAATCTTCTATGACAGTAACAAACTTTCATTCTCAGAGGTCGGGAATTGTACGTGAAGAAATGAAAAAAGATCTGCTTATGATAAAATACAAGCTTTACAGGGAAGGTTGAAGAAGTAGTGCTCTAGCTGGTTGAAAAGTTTGCTTTACAAAATATTAATCAAGCTTTAAATCGAATTACCTTGATTTACAGAAGACGTCAATCCAACGCCCTTAACAAAATTTGGAATTTCGATAGCAACATGACATGCAATGCCCACGCCATTCTCTTGACCTCGACATATTGTATTGTCATATTCTACTCTATACAATTTACATTCTATATATCCATATCGTATTTGGTTACGAGAGTCGTTTAGCCGATGACATTGTTGTTGTTGATGTTGTATGTTTATTTCCGCTGATGCTATAATGTGAAATAGAAACTATATTTTACAAAAAAATCGATAAAAACAATCATATTTGCTAAATGGGAATAATATTTTTAAAGCGTACTTCACTAACAATATAAATATGTAGTCTGTAGAAAAAGATCAATTTTAAAATAAATATTTTCTATTTTACTACAGTAAAACAATTCTTGGAGAACAGAGTCGAAAAATATTTGACAAGTCTAACCAATTTTGGTGGTTTCGTTTGAACGTTGAACGGTTTTGCTAATGATAATAATAAAAAAGATAATCAATGATATTGTGAGGATCTGTCTGCATTGCTGAAAATGTAAATTATATTCCCGTTAACTATAATATTGAAATATTGTAAAATTGAGATTAGATAAAGAATTATAGGTATTGTTATACGCACAACAAATTACCAAAAACTGATCAGTTGAAAAACAGTCGTCACTGATGTCGTCGGGTTTATGAAATGGTGATGAAAACATATTTGCACATAAGTAATAACTACAAGGTTGTATAGACTGCGCGTATGAAGGCAACACATGGGAGCTTAATTCTGATTCCTCAACTGAAAAACAACAGGAATAAATGTGTAAGAAGTAAATATATAAAATTCATTTATCATATCCAAAAACTTTTAAAATTAAGTAAGGATTTAAAAAAAAACATAATTGAAGCGTATGGCTGTCAGATGAGAAATAGGTTAAAACCGTCACGATGTTATCGCAAGCAAGTACGTTTCATTTCACACCGCTTGCTCTCGATTTAACCTATTTTGGCACGGTGGTTACTAATGTTTTTAAATAATTGGTACCTGAGTTCTCGAATTTCGTTGTAGCAATGTACTTCGAGATTGCAACGCCATTGATTTCTTTCAACGAGCGGTGTTATTACAGGCATTGCGATTCGAACATAATCCATAATCTGTTACAGTCAAAATGTCATTTAAATGAAACTGCATGAAAAATAGGATCTTGTATGATATTATCCTTTTAATGTTTTCATAGCATTTGGGGAAGCAATAGGATACCAAAATAACCTTTTATGAGCATTGAATAAGATATAAAATAATACTAAGAACGGTTTACCGATTGACCATCAAATGAAACAAATGAAATGAATGGAATTCTGATAAACTGTATGTATTAGAAATTAATTGATATTACCACTTTCGTATGCTTTCACAGACCCTTCATTGCGTATTTTGGTATAGTCCGAGAAACATAGACACTTGGTTGCCTAAAATTGCAAGAATATCAATATCATCAAAGCATACTTCATGTATTTGTGTTTTTACGAATAAGTAAATGAACGATTTCCATGTTTTTAAGAAGTTGATAGGCAAATCTTACTCACTCTTTAACTCTTTAATAACTTCACTAAATTCATCGTTCTATAGGCGCCGTCTAAAGGAGTTTGTGCTGTGTACGAATGAGAAAAAATATAATACGCAAATTCAAAATTATCAATTTTCCCAGCAAATTACCCTTACGGAACATCTGCCCGCCCTCTCTTGGTAGAATGCCACAGGTTTGAACTATTTTGTCATTTTCAAAGTTTTCCTTTGCTTTGAGATGGGTTGTAATTTAACCTGAACTAGTATATTGGATTTTCAAAATAAAAAGTAATTTAAATTTAAAATACACAGCTATGGCACGCCTCGACAACAAAAGTTCGATAAAGTGCTTTAACGGTCGTTAAAGCGCTTTAACGAGTTTAATGTTGCATTGGCGTCGATAACAAGAACAAAATTTCCACTATTTTTATTTAACGAACGATAAATGGATATAGATTCGATAAAGCGCTTTAACGACCGATAAAGCGATTTAACGGTCTTTAAAAATTATCGAACGGTAATGAAGAATGTGTCCGATAATTCGTTAATACGATATGTGTCATGGTTACAGATATGTAACGAGCGTTTTGATTGGCTAATCGCATGATTTACATTGGTTGTCCCTGGATACCACTTCATCAACACGATAAACCTCTCTCTCTCTCTCTCTCTCTCTCTCTCTCTCTCTCTCTCGTCTGCTTTTAATAATATGGTACTACTTTAACGGCATTTGCATCCACATGGACCAAGCCGGTTACAAAATAATAATAATAACAACAGATACTGTAGTTTTTTGGCGCAAACATGGTTACAAAACCTGTTTTAAATATGGACGATCATTGTATCTTTCCCGCATATTCTTGTTGATTTTTTTAGTCTCACTTGATTTAATTGACCTATTAAAATCACAAGAGTTATTAAAAACTTTGTAATAAGACAATCAATCATCGATTGGTACATTAGTGTTCAGTGTTGTCGATGTATGGTCAATTTTCGTAATCCAATCGGCTGTCATTCCAAGGTAGATCTACTCAAATGGCTTCATTACTGGATACAAAAGTCGTGGGATTTTTTTAAATCAGGAATCAACTAACAGAGAATTATGGAGGGACAAGATTTATATGTATTAATTTATCTATATATTATAAATACGATCGAGTACATGGTAAACTGCTGTAGGTAGATGCGATTGCTGTAGCCGGCGCATTATTATTTTGACAAATTTCCTCGATTTCAAAGATGGCGGTAACTTTCACATTTTGTTACACGCCCTCTGATTGGCTGAATTTTTCGATAAACGGTAATAGACTTTCTGTGAGTTCGATAATTCGGTAATGCAATATAAATATCGGTAATAAGCTCTAAAATCTCGATAAAGCGCTTTAACGAACGGTAAAGCGTTTTAACGAACGGTAAAGCGCTTTAACGAACGGTAAATCGATTTATCGGTCGTTAAAGCGCTTTATCGAATCAATATCCATTTATCGTTCGTTAAATAAAAATAGTGGAAATTTTGTTCTTGTTATCGACGCTAATGCAACATTAAATTCGTTAAAGCGCTTTAACGACCGTTAAAGCACTTTATCGAACTTTTGTTGGTGAGGCGTGCCATACACACCCGTGTAATAAGAGTTAACTGTTACAATTCGTTTCGTCTGCTATCCACGCCTGGAGAACGACATCATGATGTCGTATAATGTGAAGCATACTTTACTTTGGTTTTGGGATTGTGATTTGAACATGAACCGGGATGTTTGTGTTAGATTTTATATGTAAATACCGTATATTTATTTAGATGTTTTAATGAAAAAATATTGAAAATTCATATATTCAGAATTATATTCCGAAACGACAGCCTAGTGCTGGAAAATTAATACTGGTATAATATGTATGTGTAGTGGTATCCCTGCTGGTGAAATAAGCATCATCTCCGTGGATACCATAAACTCAGTAGGCAATGCTTGTTTCATTGTTTGAAATGTAATACTGTCTACATTTGCTGCTAGTTAAAATTTGAAAATCATCAAAAACTAAGGTATACTCGGCTGAAGTATATTCTGTCCTTTGGATATTTTTCCACCCCTTGTAAAAAATTGGTTTCACAAATTTTGTCCAAACACTAGGAGATTGATCAGGAGATATATTCCAAATCAGTCGCCTTGTGCTGTAAAATCGACATTGGTAGAATATATAATTGATCAGAATGAACAATTTTAATTTTAACAGATAAAATACATTCTCAAACATTAATATTAAATTTTAACGTTTCTAACTAAAATGATCTAAGGGTATTTATACAGTTTACATAACATCTCTCTATAAGATACTAAAAGTTGAATGAAAAACATAAGCTATAGCGTCTTTGGGAGATATTATACTACAAACCTTTACAACAAAATGTATATGTTTGTATCCTGAGCAAAGTAATTGACATGTGAAAATATCATCTTCTGGGATAACAAATTTTATCCCGTTGGGCTCTTCTAGAATATATCCTAAAATAGAAAAAAAAACACGTCAGACAGACATGTCTTGGGTATATAAATATCTCGATATGAGCTATTTATTCTATTCTATTTTAATTCTGTTCCATACTATTCATCAGTCTTTTCTTTTTTCATACGATGCATGATTTATTTCTAGGTATCAACACACTGTAGTGTCAATCAGATACCCCGGCCTCTCCGATTTGGTCATAGGTAATATAATAAAAACACGCTTTCAGATTGATTTTGGTAGTAGTTATAAGAGTAACTGAAGAGATGCTTGCTTTGTCATCAGACCGTTGTTCTCATACAAAATTTGTTTTGTTTGAAGCAAAAGCTCTTAAAAAGTAAAAAATTGTTATTAAAAAACTAATACTTGTCAAATGGCTAAAACAAGCAAAATGACATACAACTACTGGGGCAATATATTAAAATGTTCTGAAAAATGCTTGATTTACCAGAACCATAGGTAAAATGTAAATCAAATACATGTAAATTGTTGTCTGCGGTTTGATTACAATGTCCCGTAAGTATTAAATCTCATTTCAAATATATACATGAAAAGTCAAGTAACTACACGCCCTCAATCTTGCATTGTTAGCGATTAAATACTAAAATGTCTATTTTTGAGACATTAACTACACTCGAGGTAGAACACGGACATTTAAGATATTGACTATAGCTTATTTTAATTGTTACCAGTATCTTTAATCCACGAAGAAAACGTGGTGTGAGTTGCAATCCAAAAGTTTTTAGCATCTTGAAGGTCTGTATTGGAAATGTCTTCAGGCTTAATGCAAGCTAATCTTGAGTTTTGGTCTTTACAAAATTCGTTTGCCTCCATCCACGTCATCCGGTTTTGCACAAATTGCGACCCATCGCAAACTGAAATATACATGTAAATCAATTATTAAATATAAGTATAATTAAAAAAATATAATGTAAATGGGATAATTACCTGTCATTATATGGAGTTTAGACTCTGGATTATATAAAATACATGTAGTTTATTAAAATATTAATTAAACTGATTTATGTTAAAATTGATGGTTTATCTTATTTGATGGTTGGATTTATATTTATTACGTGAAAATTATTTATTTATTTATTTATGGTACTTTTCCTATTCAAACAGAAGTTAAGGGTTTCCCTTCTAAACATAATTTAAAATATACAGAAATCACCCTGCTCGTCTGCTCCATCGATTTGTGTTATGAACCAACAGTAAAGCTTAGTAGCTCTGTAGAAACTTCGGACAAAAATTTTGACAAGATAATATAGTGTTAGGTTATATGTATACAAACAACATTGATCTATCCGTTTGACCATTCATTGAGAATATCAACCTGTCGTATACCTTTTTTCATTAAATCATACAATACAATAAAAAAAGACAGTCTCATACCATTTTTTAATGTATTATATGATTAAACTAAAAACATGGTATATGACACACCTAATAAATGAGCAGTTGTATGATTGGCAGTTAATAATGTTTACACAAGGTATAGGTAAACAACTTTGACCTGTTCACTTGACCTTTCATTTAAATATTTATCACGGACCAATTACATCTGTGTAAAGGGAACACAGGTGTTTATTCTGTAACATCACGAGATATACTCACCTCATACAGTACACCTGTGAATTGTGTATGCATTAACTTGGGTCTTAACAATACCCATTTATTGAGTGGACCCTCCTATATGACTATTCCTAATGAAAGGTCAAACGGACAGGTCAATGTTGTTTACCTATACTTGATTAGTGTTCTCATTACATTGACAAAATAAACTCATGTGATTCTTATACATAAATGCACTCGTTCATAATAAACATTGAAATCAAAGGTCAACCTGACAGGTCAAAGATGTTTGCCTATATCTTAAGGAGCATTATAGTTAATTTGTTTTGAAATATAATATTGTCATGTGCTTCTTTTGTATTTTTATGAAATAATGTAATTCAAAAGTACGTATGACAGTATAATACACAAAAAAATAACAATGGCGAGTCAACCAGGAAGTGATTTGATTAAAAACTTACAAATGTTTACTGTTGAATACAGGACTAATATTAACAGTATACTAGACTTCATCGTTCAATTAAATCTCATCTGTTCCTCAGCATAAATTCCTCTACATCAATCTGTACGACGTTAAGTGTTGATATCAATCTATATACATTTTTGTTTCAGTTTAACTTCCTGTTAGTAACTTTAAAAATAAATTCGAGATTGTAATATACATGGTTGGTCAGTTCCGCATGGCTAGCATATACGGTGTAAATATTTTGTGTAACCATTAGTGGGTTTGATTTCATTTATGTTAATTTTAGACGAAAATAAAATCAACTTGCTCCACGAAATGTTAAAGTTCTCAACAAAAGCTTATTTAATTGACAATTAATTTAAAGCTATACAAAATCAACTGTTATGACTATCTGGTAAAATACAGAAAAATTGCAAATTATTGATAATGATTTAATTATTTACGCTACATCAAAAATTTCCTTGGTGTACCCGTGTTTCTGTATACATGCGTCATATTGGATTAATATTTATATGCATGCTTAAAACGGAAGCTAATGTACCTGCAGTTTTAGTGTCGTCCAGGTCCAGAATACGATGACAGATAATAAGGTAACCACATCCAAATTCAAGACACTAGTCTTTAAATATTTTGATTGTTCAAATAAAACGTACACACTTTAACTTGTTTTAAAACGACACTTTGTCTCATATTTTTAATTCCAGGGTAGCAAATCCGTCAAATTTGATTGCTGTTCTGACCCACCATCGACGAGATCAGTTAACAACGCAATGGAATTTGCCAGCGTTCTACGTGACCAATATCTCTTTATGCGTATTGTAAATGAATTGGAAAACATTGGCGGCGATTTTCCGGAATATTGTTATATTTCAGGAAAACCTTGACTTTTGTGTTTCCATATCTAATGGAAATAACCTTTTGTGACGACATTTATATTTGTTTTAAATATTACATATCTTAGTAAGAAATTAAAGTTTTTTTACATTTTATATATGTAGTAATGCAAACATATTGGTAGCTCGAATAACTGATCTTATGGCTCTTGACGCATCATATATGGACGTTCAAGGACTGTCTAGAAATTCCATTTAAATTGGTACTGCAATGCAAAGGGAAAAAAAAACAACGCTCGTTAACGATAGATTTTTGCACTTAAGAGAAAAGGTATTGTTGAAGACATCTATATTGACGAATCAATAAAAACTGTTTCTTTATGGGTAGATTATTATTTATTTTGTATTTCGAGATACATTTGTATCATATAATGTACATCTCAAAAGAAAAGAAATACACTATCAGTATCAGTTTATTCAACTATTCTTGTTTTTCTGATGGACAGTCCGATAACAGATTTAACTGATCCCAAACAAACATATCAATCCATGTTCAAATCACAATTCCGGAGCAAAGTAAACACTTTGAAACAGTAAAATTCAGTTAAACACGTGGACTTTCACCGGGTAAGTTAGACCGGGTGCTCCGAAAGGGTAAACATCACCTGTTTAGTTATCTACACACGCCACGAGTGTTATCAAAATTGAGAAAGGAACATGGATATATGGGACGTCAAATATATCAAGGATAATTTTAGATACAAATATCATATTGATATATTATCAGCATTATTATTATTATTATTATTATATTATTATTATTATTGTGATGGCATTTATAATATGTCTTGGTTTTCTGATTGAAAGTCAGACAAAACAAAAGCATTTTGTCTTTCTCTATTATGCTTTGATACTATCGTTTGCAATATTGCAAAACATCAACACATAGGAAGGCAATACTATTTTATGTTAACGAATGATCATTGCGTGTGAATAAATACTTTGCATTGCATTAGAACAAAAAACTACTGCAAGAGAACGATTATCATAGCTGGTAAACGCAGTATTATTTTTGTGAACGAAATACTACTGTGTGGGTACGAAATAGCATTGCATGTTTAAAACGGAAGCTAATGTACCTGCAGTTTTAGTGTTGTCCAGGTCCAGAATACGATGACAGATAATAAGGTAACCACATCAAAATTCAAGACACTAGTCTTTAAATATTTTGATTGTTCAAATAAAACGTACAAACTTTAACTTGTTTTAAAAACGACACTTTGTCTCATATTTTTAATTCCAGGGTAGCAAATCCGTCAAATTTGATTGCTGTTCTGACCCACCATCGACGAGATCAGTTAACAACGCAATGGAATTTGCCAGCGTTCTACGTGACCAATATCTCTTTATGCGTATTGTAAATGAATTGGAAAACATTGGCGGCGATTTTCCGGAATATTGTTATATTTCAGGAAAACCTTGACTTTTGTGTTTCCATATCTAATGGAAATAACCCTTTTGTGACGACATTTATATTTGTTTTAAATATTACATATCTTAGTAAGAAATTAAAGTTTCTTTTACATTTTATATATGTAGTAATGCAAACATATTGGTAGCTCGAATAACTGATCTTATGGCTCTTGACGCATCATATATGGACGTTCAAGGACTGTCTAGAAATTCCATTTAAATTGGTACTGCAATGCAAAGGAAAAAAAAACAACGCTCGTTAACGATAGATTTTTGCACTTAAGAGAAAAGGTATTGTTGAAGACATCTATATTGACGAATCAAAAAAACTGTTTCTTTATGGGTAGATTATTATTTATTTTGTATTTCGAGATACATTTGTATCATATAATGTACATCTCAAAAGAAAAGAAATACACTATCAGTATCAGTTTATTCAACTATTCTTGTTTTTCTGATGGACAGTCCGATAACAGATTTAACTGATCCCAAACAAACATATCAATCCATGTTCAAATCACAATTCCGGAGCAAAGTAAACACTTTGAAACAGTAAAATTCAGTTAAACACGTGGACTTTCACCGGGTAAGTTAGACCGGGTGCTCCGAAAGGGTAAACATCACCTGTTTAGTTATCTACACACGCCACGAGTGTTATCAAAATTGAGAAAGGAACATGGATATATGGGACGTCAATATATCAAGGATAATTTTAGATACAAATATCATATTGATATATTATCAGCATTATTATTATTATTATTATTATTATTATTATTGTGATGGCATTTATAATATGTCTTGGTTTTCTGATTGAAAGTCAGACAAAACAAAAGCATTTTGTCTTTCTCTATTATGCTTTGATACTATCGTTTGCAATATTGCAAAACATCAACACATAGGAAGGCAATACTATTTTATGTTAACGAATGATCATTGCGTGTGAATAAATACTTTGCATTGCATTAGAAAAAAAACTACTGCAAGAGAACGATTATCATAGCTGGTAAACGCAGTATTATTTTTGTGAACGAAATACTACTGTGTGGGTACGAAATAGCATTGCATGTTTAAAACGGAAGCTAATGTACCTGCAGTTTAGTGTTGTCCAGGTCCAGAATACGATGACAGATAATAAGGTAACCACATCAAAATTCAAGACACTAGTCTTTAAATATTTTGATTGTTCAAATAAAACGTACAAACTTTAACTTGTTTTAAAAACGACACTTTGTCTCATATTTTTAATTCCAGGGTAGCAAATCCGTCAAATTTGATTGCTGTTCTGACCCACCATCGACGAGATCAGTTAACAACGCAATGGAATTTGCCAGCGTTCTACGTGACCAATATCTCTTTATGCGTATTGTAAATGAATTGGAAAACATTGGCGGCGATTTTCCGGAATATTGTTATATTTCAGGAAAACCTTGACTTTTGTGTTTCCATATCTAATGGAAATAACCCTTTTGTGACGACATTTATATTTGTTTTAAATATTACATATCTTAGTAAGAAATTAAAGTTTCTTTTACATTTTATATATGTAGTAATGCAAACATATTGGTAGCTCGAATAACTGATCTTATGGCTCTTGACGCATCATATATGGACGTTCAAGGACTGTCTAGAAATTCCATTTAAATTGGTACTGCAATGCAAAGGAAAAAAAAACAACGCTCGTTAACGATAGATTTTTGCACTTAAGAGAAAAGGTATTGTTGAAGACATCTATATTGACGAATCAATAAAAACTGTTTCTTTATGGGTAGATTATTATTTATTTTGTATTTCGAGATACATTTGTATCATATAATGTACATCTCAAAAGAAAAGAAATACACTATCAGTATCAGTTTATTCAACTATTCTTGTTTTCTGATGGACAGTCCGATAACAGATTTAACTGATCCCAAACAAACATATCAATCCATGTTCAAATCACAATTCCGGAGCAAAGTAAACACTTTGAAACAGTAAAATTCAGTTAAACACGTGGACTTTCACCGGGTAAGTTAGACCGGGTGCTCCGAAAGGGTAAACATCACCTGTTTAGTTATCTACACACGCCACGAGTGTTATCAAAATTGAGAAAGGAACATGGATATATGGGACGTCAAATATATCAAGGATAATTTTAGATACAAATATCATATTGATATATTATCAGCATTATTATTATTATTATTATTATTATTATTGTGATGGCATTTATAATATGTCTTGGTTTTCTGATTGAAAGTCAGACAAAACAAAAGCATTTTGTCTTTCTCTATTATGCTTTGATACTATCGTTTGCAATATTGCAAAACATCAACACATAGGAAGGCAATACTATTTTATGTTAACGAATGATCATTGCGTGTGAATAAATACTTTGCATTGCATTAGAACAAAAAACTACTGCAAGAGAACGATTATCATAGCTGGTAAACGCAGTATTATTTTTGTGAACGAAATACTACTGTGTGGGTACGAAATAGCATTGCGTGTAAAAAAACAAAACTATTGCTTGGTAACGAAATAGCATTGCGTGTAAAAAACAAAACTATTGCTTGGTAACGAAATAGCATTGCGTGTAAAAAACAAAACTATTGCTTGGTGACGAAATAGCATTGCGTGTAAAAAACAAAACTATTGCTTGGTAACGAAATAGCATTGCGTGTAAAAAAACAAAACTATTGCTTGGTAACGAAATAGCATTGCGTGTAAAAAAACAAAACTATTGCTTGGTAACGAAATAGCATTGCGTGTGTAAAAAACAAAACTATTGCTTGGTAACGAAATAGCATTGCGTGTAAAAAACAAAACTATTGCTTGGTAACGAAATAGCATTGCGATAAACGGAATTTTATCGTGAGAACGTAAAAATACATTGTATTCAGTTTAATGTCCCGTTGTTGGATCCGTATTTAAAAACAAACGGCACACAAAGCCAATATTAGCAGCTCTGATTACAAATTCCTAACTATGGACGGACCCTGTAGTACATGGAGCATTGGAGCCATTACAGTGATTATATCATTATGGTAGGTCCCTTACCATACTATATGTGTATGAATGGATTATATGTATACTCAAATAGGAAATTGATACCAAGACTAAAACATAACTTGTTTAATTAATATTCAAACACATGGAATGTTATCCTTAAACAGAATAAATAAGAAATCACTACATTGGATATCGTCACCCTTCAAAGAAATTTCTCGCAAAGCGATTGGTTAACTTGCTAGGGTACATAGAACTATGTAGGAAATCTGCCGGGGTACATAACACGCGAGTAAAAGGGAAGAACCTCGTACATCTCTGACACCTAGTTACAGTAAACAAACATGACGACAAGGTACGAAAGTCACACAAAATACGAAGATGAATTACCCTTTGCCTGCGGCTTAGGGTACACAAATCTTTGACGGGGTACATGGGGACGTGTAACCTGCCAAAGCCCTGTATAACTTATAATGCTCTATATATAGTATTCATTATTCATGTACATGCATAGTCTAACCGGTTACCTCATAGTTGACTGGTTTAATTTACATTCAAACACATTGACATGTCATCCATGTACAGATTAATTAAGAAATCACAACATCACAAAATGATACTATATATATGTATCCATTATAATAAAATGGTTTTGGACGGGCATTGTAGCACATGGCACTCTGAAGACATTGCGGTGGTTTTACAACTATATAAGGCCTCTTCCTATACTATGTGTGCATGAATGATTTATACTGGAATAGCAAATAAATACTCAGACTACAAAAAACTGGTTTAATTAATATTCAAACGCATGGGTATTTCATCCACGCACAGAATAAATGAAAAATCACCATATATATAGTTATTTACTATCGCTTTACATGCATAGCGTCACCGGTAATTTCACAGTGTTTATCCCGTTAAATTTTGTCAACTCTTATGTAGATAATTATGTCGTTGATAATTTGATTATAAAAACACAAACATAGTAACCCATGTCCAAATTACAATTCCAAAGCAAAGTAAAACTTTGAAACTGCAAATTAGGTTAAACACGTGAACTTCCAACAGGGAAGTGAGACCAGGTGATCTGGAAGGGTAAACATATTCTATTTATCTTGCTAACTGGACCTATCATATTTGAGACCACCTAATTAAGCTGTTGCGATGTTATTATCTCCCGCCACCAGTGGTTAGGGAATATTATAATACCTCTCTTCTCTCTCTCTCTCTCTCTCTGTGTGTGTGTGTGTGTGTGTGTGTGTGTGTGTGTGGTGTGTGTGTGTGAAAACCGATCATCCAATTGAGCTGAAACTTCAGTTCATTCATTGTGGTGGTGAAGAGTATATTATATATATAATAAACAACAAATTTGTTGTCTCTGAAAAACTAACATTTTGTTGACAGTATCTTCAGTATATATTTGTCTGGAATTTGTAAAAAAAGTGCTCTAAATTAAAAGCTAAATACTGATTGGCTCCTTCACCTGGAACGGAACTTCGGTTATTTAATGTGTAACAATAAATTAATTTTTTGGCATTTACAATTTAACAAACAGTTTACTTTTTGGTTTTTACACAACGTATTATTTTTAGGCATTTAAATATATAATAACAATTGGCGAGTCCACCCACTTGTAGCAGCTAAACAGTAATTTCAAATGCTAGTATTTCAATCAATTAACTAGTTCATTTTTTGATTTTCGCCTAGAGAGATTATTTTGTTTGGCAATAACATATAATATGAATGTAGAAAAAAAATTGTCAACGTATACACGTTTGAGGCAAGAAGTCATTGATGACAAAAATCAAACATTGATTGTTATGCAAGTTTGTTGTATGTTTCATCATCTTTCACAGAATCGACAGTGTTATACTCAGATACATCTATGTTGTCTTTTATAGTGTTGGTAGTATCGTAAGTACCATCACTTCCCTTGTTATTCTGCCCGTGATCATACAGATTGTCTTCCTTTGATAAGGCGTCTTTTCTCTCCGTCGTCTCATTCAAATGATGATAATCGCCTTCAACCTTGTCAACATACTCCCCATCATCATCAGCACCGGTTGCCACTTGGTCTCCACATTTGTCTTGTGGTTCCAATATGAAATAGGTGTTTCCCAGATTATTACTTGCTTCATATTGATTTGTGTGATTTTTATCATATTTTGCATTTTGGTTTATATCAGATTCCTTTATATAGTCATACTCAGAGGCACATTGGTAATTGTCCTCATTAATTAGATCTGCATACAGGTTTGCCATGGTGTTGTTTGGTAGATCACTGTTTGTAGGGGTTTGTGCTTCACCCTTTGGCCTAAAATACAAAGTAACAACGTAAATTCAGTTAACCAAAAATCTTTTGTAAAGGCTTTCAACGATTCTGGAAGATGACAACAATGAGTTTGTTATTTAAAATGCATCATTTTGCCAGTCTTCAAATTTGTTACTTTGCTTTGGGGTTGAAATTTAGAATGGATTCATTGTGATGATGGGACTAATAAGTTCCCTGCTTATTTTTTATTTCCTGTTATGTTGTAACTAATAGTTTTAGGTGTCTGAATTAAAATTGATGTTAAATTCGATCGATAATCGAATTCGATTAGAAAATACCGTTATTATCAACTCATTCCATGAAAACGTAATTATCCCACCTCATTTTCATGTTGCTTTTGTATTTTATAAAGACAATCATGTTGTGTTATTTGTTATTTTTTCAAATATTTACTATTTTGTAAATTGTGCAAGGTACTTAAACTGTATATTTTTCTCATTTTTATACATCTTAATTGCTATAACTGATATTACTAGCATAAACTCGTAATTGAAGAATAGATCTATGCAAATCAAACAAATCGGACGTTAAATAACCGGATATTCTTTCGAAAATGTGAAACAGTTTTGTCTGTTCCAGATTAAAAAAAATTATAATATTCAATTTACAGCTTAATGTTTCAGGTAGCAATGGTCTAAACCCTTAGGAGCATGTAGAATGTTACACTAGGTAAAAAACATATCCACTTCCAACATATGCCACGTTGTACAGTCAAACCTGTCTATAAAAGCCATCCAAGGGAACCAGTAATAGTGGCCTTTATGTGCAGGTGACCTTTATATAAAGATTAAAATAATATAAATAAAGAACAATTGGGTTACAATTTTGCTGGCCTTTAAGACAAGTTTGATTGTAATAAGTTTTTGTTTTTTAAAGTGGAATGGTTTGGTCTACATAAATTAATTGAACCATACCACGGACATCATTTGGTCATATATCAAGTTACCTTTGTTAAAGCCTAGTGCCTTTTACCAATAAATTTTGATTTCACTACTATGTGTATCAGATCATGTTTTTACATGCAGCACATTAAAATGTTAATAATATACTATCTCTCTTACTGTCTATTTTGGTGATATAAATTCCAATTAAATATAAAATCACAATGGTTTGAAACCGCCGAATAATTTCAAAATAATTTTGGTTTCATAATTTTGGTCCAAGCACTACTGATTAGGAATTATATTCCGAAACGGCCGTCTAGTGCTGTAAAATTAAAACGGGTATAATATGTAATTCAATCCATTCAAATGATTGAGAGCAAACTGTATTTGGTAAGCTTTTGTATCCAACCTGAAAAATGTTCTTACCTTTTGCGTCTTTTGTAAATAAGTATAACAGCTACCATTATAAAAGTGACCACTACCACCACAGTAACCACCGCTACAATGGGCACAATAACACTGCCTGACGACGTTGTCGAATCTGCAAAAAACACCAATACATACTCTATATCTACATCAAGGTAACTAAGACGTTTTTGTAAAGCAACTGTAAGAAGCAACATGTTTTAATAACTCAAGTTTACTTTAAGTAACGACTGATGTTTTCTATATGAATTCGAAGTTCGTTCCCTCTCATAAACAGTTATGAGAACTGTGGATTTGTTTAATTGTAGCACCAAAAAAATTCCAGTGTAAAAACTTGAACAAAATTGCATGAACTTAAACAAATGTAGACAATATAGAATGGCCTACTTACTTTTGTTGTGGTCCCCAGATTAAAAATGTTATAAATAATAAAACTCTAATGGAATTATCAGTCATTAAAACCCTTATGTTTGAGTTTGAACATCTTTCAAACAAAGCCATTTCTGTTCGAAGTAGGAAATAGAAATCATCTTTTATATTTATTTCAATATGTAAAGTCAATCATATGAGTCTACACAATGGCAGACTAACTATATCAATCACAATTACCAAGAACAAATAATTATATATATTCATAATTCATCACATATGTGTATGGTGGCACTGAAGTGACATGAAATATATTTTTATTATCATGAGCATGTAGTACCTGTGCTACTTAAACATGCACGTATCAACCTATAACGTGCTCACGTAGTTATAAAATATATCTCCATGTCACGTCTGTACAACCATACATATATATTTTACTGTTAAAAAGTGTATAATATTATGTATATTCTTACCATTGTTCGATTTCTGCGACTCCTGATTGTTTTGATCATGGATGATATTTTGTTCATTAATATTTACACACTTCCTCAAACTATCTCTTGATGATTCGGGGATTTTTATATCAATTTTGACATCACAAGTTGTCCGTATAGCGCCTGAATTCATATAAGAAAATAAAAACTATGCAATTAAAATACAATGCACTAAGAATATCCAAATCAATCGAGACGGATCCACTACAACAAAATGAATAAACTAAATGACATTTACAAACGTTCATAAATTTGAAACCGCTTGATAATAACTTTATACTTATAAAAACAGATATTCTGAAATTACTGCGTAGGACTTGGGTTCGAATCTCATCGAAAGTAAGCGTAATTTATTTATTTTGCTTCATAAAACATGAAACAATACACATCGAAACAAAACGCATGAAGAGAGGCTGTTAATACAATTAATAATTGATAATGAAGCTAATGACTTTTAACGAACGTCAAATTCCAAGTGGTGTAGTACAAATACTTTCGTGGATTTCAAACCAACCACCTTATTTAGTATTTTATAATTCTATTTTATGAAGGATGAATTCGACAAAACTGTCAAGTAATAGTGTTAAAGAGTTGATCTTAACGATTAACGATTAAAAAGAATACGTTTTCATAATCACAAAAGGGAAGTACAATTTTTTTTGCTATTACCCAAGAATCACAATGACATGTATTTGAAAATACGAAAACTACAATTTGCGTAAAAACCCTTTTACTGTCATAAAACGTGGTTTATTCACCTTTTTTCACATGCAACAATAGAAATAATTAAAAAAAAACAGGTTTTCTAATGGGTGAAAAATATGAGAAGGTTTTAATTTTACAGATATCATCGCATTTTATTTTATTTATTTATAAGGTTACATGCACAAGTATAATGCAACAAGAAAGTTTGTGGATAAGCTAATTTACAAATACAATGTACCTGTATCATCTCAAAATATACATCTAACCAGAAAACTTGTTGCCACAAAGATAGCATAGGATTAAGAGAAGTCTATAAAGTATAAACAAACCTTTGTTACATAAAACTGGTCGTTGCTTGTTACAATCAGATGTATGTTCCATGCATGCTTCTTTGTCTTTTATCGTTATATGTGTACAGTACTCAACTGTTCTTCCTAATGAATTCGATATACATTTGCATTTTCGTTTGAGAATAAATAATGAATATTTCACTGATTTTATTTGATATTTCAATAATGATAGCATATTTTACTGATAATTGACCATCTTTGATAAGTTAATCATTAAGTTTTATTGATTTTACAGTATATAAAAAGTATATTTCTTTCTCTTGAAAAATGTTTCTGATGAAATTTTGTTATTTTAACAACTACAGTCACATGCACATGCGACTCATCTTCAAAGTTCTTAATGTCATGACAATGAAAACTTAAGAATATAGTATTCTTGAACATTGTTACCATAGTGATTTCGAAAAACTTAAAACACAAAACTTTTGAACTTAAAAGACTACTTACAAATATTTCTACAATTAGCAGTTAAAAACTCAAAAATACTCTCTAGAATATTTGCATAAAGGAGTGAGCTTTTATTAAAACTTCTCAATTCACCTAGATACCACAAACACCCTTTGTTATAAACTTGCTCTATTAATACTTACCTATACGGTATACAGGTGAAAATGCGTTTGCGTTGCATTTGTTACATTGTGCAGGTAGATTACAGGTACTATGGTATGAAGGTTCAGAAGTAAAGCAGAAACAGTTGCCCTACAATAAGTTCAATATTGAAAATAATATATTGCTAAAGTTAAAAGAGTTGAAGTAATAAAAGCGCGGTCGTGTTTATTTGATGCACGTTAAATGACCAAAATGACCGAAAACCAATTCTGAATCAACTATATATGTGACGGTAGATCTTAACCAAACACACCAACGAATATTCTCACTGGCAATTTCATTTTGAAACTGTGGTTAGACAAAGGTGATATTTGGGATTTGATGTAAAATTGACAATGCAATGAAAAATAGGAATGTGTAAAGAGTCCAGGATAGCAATAAGCGATAATTACAACAATTGATAGTCATTATTTAAGGAATGATTGTCATGTTTTTTGTATCTATGGGGTCACAGATAAAATTATTTGGTGCACACGGCATAAAACCGCGTATATTCATTATAATTAAATTCAAAAATAATTTCAATATTCATAACATTCATGTAATCTTTTATTAAATTATACACATGAAACAAAAAACCAGCGCATTATTTTAAACAAAAAATGGCGCAGTAATCTAAAAGCGGAACACAGCTGATTGCCGATGGCAACCGCCGGTAGCTAGCCTTGCATGAAGATTTTCTGCACAATATTACGTCATGTAAACAATACGCCAATGACGTCATCGAAGAAAAAAGTAGTTCCGGCATGATTAAAAAAATTCTGTGGATCATAGATATAAAAAATTACAACACTGGATAGTATTAAAATTTAATTATAAAATACGTACATTTTTGACAATATAGTAGTTGCTGCTCCGTAGTATACAAAACTTGGCACAATTACTACATGATGAAGCACATGTTTTGTTAGCTGTACTGTTTTGAATAGAGTCCTTTATGCAACCTGTGTATGTAAATAATAAAGTAAGTTAGAAGCCAATAGACCTAATCAAAAACTCGATGATATGTCTCGTATCACATGTAGATGCTCAACAGTCGATTGCATTAATGTACTGGGGCCATTAAAATTTCGGCTGATATGGGACCAAATGCCAAGATATTTGCAAATATGTTTTGTTTAAGAAAGCTTCTAAAACTGATAAGGCTACAGTAGGACCCAAAGTACAAATGTAAAAAATGTCATTTTGGTACCATGATACCTTGTTCTTTGAACCCATAATTTTCATCTAAATATTAGAATGACCATTCAAACGGTATCTACAATATACCAAAAGAGTAATACTAGTAGTTTACCAGGTAAGTGTGTTTATGTTTCTATGGCTTTGGGATTTGAACTAATGACCTGAATCTATGTAACAAAAAAATATTATTACATCAATACCTACAATGCCGTAGCATACACGTCAATACAAAAATAAAGCTTTTGACACAAATTGAAAAATACAATAATTTCTGCAATTTTCTCCTAAAAATCCTTTTCGTTTCACATTTTGAGTCACATGGCCAAAGGTTTGTGCAAATCTGATCAAACGAGTTTTCAAAACAATGTTATACCTGTACCATTTAAGATATGTCTCTGGTATGTTTAGAGAAAAAGATGTCTATTGTTTTCACCATTTCTCCCTAATCGATCACCAAGGGGACATAACTCTTTCATTTTTGCAAATCTGAAAGGCTTTTAATTATGATAACCACAAAGGTTCTTCAATTGTGACCCAGTAATATTGAAGGAGATGATAAAAATGTATTTAAGTTGAAGACAGATGCTGAACCATCGCAATAAATCACCTGGGATTACAGCTCATGCGAGCTTAAATGATACAATAATACCCGTAAAATCAAAAACAATACCAATTGATATCTAAATCACAATGCCAAAGCAAAGTAAATTCTTTGAATTTTTGCAAAGAAGTTAAACACTTAAACGTCCACCAGGGAGTGGGGCCATGTGCTCCGAAAGTGTTTGTAATAAAAATTGAGAATGGGAAGTCAAATATATCCAGGGTAATTTTGGATACAGAATAATCATACTTATCAACAATACTGTGATGACGGCTAGAAAACTTGTAGGGCCTTTGGAACGTAAGTTTGCAATGCCCTTGCTTCAACAATTTATTTGTAAGCATTTGAGATTTTTAATTTTTTTGTGTTTTGTTTTAGTAATACATATTGCCCAGCCAACGGAATAAATAAACATCATGTTCATGAGAGAGAGACAGAGAGAGAGAGAGAGAGAGAGAGAGAGAGAGAGAGAGAGAGATTACCTGTCTGGTTTTCCGGAAATTGGATGGCGGCGTTGTTTTTAACCCATATTGACTGAACATTCGCTTCCATTAAGTATTGGGCAATATTGGTAAGGTTATAATGATCCGATACACACATCATGTCCGACATTTTCTCTTGACAATTTTTCAAAGCTTCAATCCACGATGCACCTTGACTTATGAATAAACGTTCCTCTTAAAAAAAAACATACATAAAATTAAAGTGGTTATGAATAAGGCTTTAACAGGATAGAATCATGTACGGCGTCATGGTATTATTTCTCTTATCAACAACACAAAATAAGCAGTTAGATGTTCCAGAAATGCTAATATGATATACGCGCGTTTTTTTGGGAAAGATGGTTTGTAAAAAGAATTAAAACCATACGCAATACATGCATTCTTGATCTACAGCCTGTTCAACACAGGCTAAGTTCCACGGTTTTAAACAAATGTACATTGTTCGGCAAAAATGCCTCTGAGTCGGTAAAATACTTTAAAACTTGATACATGTATTTGAAATTTTAACTAAAACCTAACATATCAAAAATCCACCTAAAGTGATAATTCGACTACCTGCGTGGTTTAGTGTTAGAGCACGGTGTCTGTAATTTTTTTTTAAAAAAAGATCAAATATACCAAAAAATAAAACCGTATTTTGTCGTGTTTTAAAAAAATCCCCTGTGGTTAGAGCAAGCAGTCGTGGGTTCGAACCCCGGTCGGGTTATTCTTTAAAACTTGAGATATGGCTGGTTCGCGATGACAAAGTATCAACTGGTTCGCCTGGTGTCATCATGTGACGGACCCAGGGGTGGGTTGGAGGTCTACGGCGTACCAACTTCTAGCACCCGAAAGTCGACACGAGTGTGCGCAAGTACAATATGTAGATCATATAACCCACCGTCCGTACGATCTTAAATTTACCCTAATAGATTAGTAAACAAGATATCGTCGTGAACAGCAGTGGCGGATTTAAGGGTTGGGTTGCGGGGGTTGCAACCGCCCCCTTTGAAATATTAAAAGAGAGAGAGAGGA
This sequence comes from Anadara kagoshimensis, assembly GCA_021292105.1. Classification (NCBI taxonomy): domain Eukaryota; kingdom Metazoa; phylum Mollusca; class Bivalvia; order Arcoida; family Arcidae; genus Anadara; species Anadara kagoshimensis. The sequence goes on along the minus strand of CM037867.1, from coordinate 29,324,696 downwards.
AGAGAGAGAGAGAGAGAGCTAGCTATTGACTGATTAAAAATTATTTTCTTGGCCCCCCATCGGGCCCCTTGCTAGACCCCTCGTTTCTGGAAGCTCGCGCCTTCGGCGCTAGCACCTAGCATTGATATAATTCTCAACCCCCCCCCTTTAAAAAAAATCTTGGATAATTCTCAACCCCCCTCCCTTTCAAAAAATCCTGGATCCGCCCCTGAACAGTGGTCTGAAAAATTGCTAATGCGACGTTTAACAACATTTCAACTAACCCATCGTTCATAATGGTAAAGATATTATAACATCGTCATCATCTACAACAACAACAACAACGTAAACGACAACAATAATATTTCATAGTTCAGCATTATTTTTATACCAATATTGTACGTAACACACACACACACACACACACACACACACTGATACTACTACTACATTTCTTTGTACGATTTCCAAATAGTTCTTTTAAAACTTGTTTTATATTATAACACAAACACGTACACACACAACACAACACACACACACACTGTACGAAAGTGAGATCAACTTATTTTGCACACACATACACACTACTACTACTACTAAATTTCTTTATGTGATTTCCAAATTCTTACAATGTGAGATCAATCAGACAAAGAATTTCACATGTTAAATTATTTTACCTGTTTGGACATTATAAATTGACATAAACACGATTAAAATCCAATGTAAAAACAGTTTCGTTTTATAATCCGCCACCATCTTGTTTTTGTTTCAAAATTGTAGTACTAACTTTTTCCAAATTTTAACTTGGGCGAACTTAAACTTCCGTGTTACAAAATACAATGTATAAATAAATATGTTATGTTTATTGAGTCGTAAAATGTAAATCGTAGGTAAACAACATTGACCTGTCCACTTGACCTTTAATTTGAACATTTATTATTGACCCGACCATTTACATTATGGGGACACGGTTGTGTATTTCATCTACATCAAGAGCAACATACATTGTTGATGTCAACTGCGAGTCCTAACACTACCCATGTACTGGACGGTTCATCGTATATATGAATATACCTACCGAAAGGTCAAGCGGTCAGGTCAATGTTGTTTGACTGTACCTTTTATGGCTATTGTACTGTTTAATCCGGGTATTTGATACACTTTGACGTAGTAAAAAATCTAAAAATACTATTATGTCTGTTTACATTGTCACGATCATATATTAGTTAAGGGTGCGATATATTTTTAAGAATTTTAATTATTTCCTTTTTAGATCTTAAACATGCTTAAACAACTTTTACAAAAGCAATTACATAATGATAATTATATACCACCGAATATGACAAAAACAAGCATGCAAGAGCTAGGTGTGCCAATTACAGTCGAACCTGCTTTAAAGGCAACCTGTATATTAGGACCATCTGTTTTTAAAGACCAGTAAATTTTTATCTCAGTCACTCTTTATTCATCTTTTTTTAAACCCGCGTTTAATTGCCACTGCCAATTTTGCTCATCCATAAGGTGGCATTTATAGACAGGTTGAACTGTAAGTACTCTGAAGAAACAAAATAATGGAGCGAAGTGGAGTAGCTGTAGTGGAATAGATAATGGTGTTTTACGCTGAACAGTCAAATTCCTTCACTTATATCAAGACGGCCAATTTGGGATGGTGAAGTCACCGGATATTATGTGTTAAAACCCAAACGAAGATGATGGAGTGGACCAATGGTATATTATGCCTATAGTCGAAATTTTTTCTCTTATATCAAGACGGTCGGTTCTGGAATGGTGAATATGCAAAATGGTGTTTTATGCCCCAATCAATATTCTTCCACTTACCGGTATATCAAAATTGTCTGTTCATTGATGGTGGAGAGAGACAATGCTGTTTACGGACCAAGTCAAGATTCTTTCACTTATATCAAGACGGTATGTTCTGAACGTCTGAAGTTTAAGAAATAATCGTATAGTTCTGACCAATCAAACTGCTTGAAACAAAAGGGTATTGAATTATTGGTCTATGACCTTCTATTATATTCCATAATGATCTTTATCACGGAATGACCTTTTGACCTTAGTATCTGGTATTATCTTGTTCTCACCAATGTCGCCCATTGTAGTATTTTGGTGTATACTGGTTACAATATGTATAACGTCATCAACCTCTATTGTCGAGGATGACATTTTGAACCGTTTAAGAAAATTGGAACAGGCACAGTCGAATGCAGAAAAAATAATTGCCAAACAACAACAAGAAATCGATCACCATAAAACGCTAATTAACGTATTACAAAGTGAGTTGACAGAATGTCGTTCGGGGTTTAAACAAACTACCAAAGAAATTGGGGATAACAGAAAAATAGAAAAGAAAAATACTGAAGGTATGAGAATAAATAACACGATCAATATCAACTAGAGTAGAACGAACGGACAATATATTTGCTTTGCAACACATCCTCTCATGTTGACCACTGCGGTAGCTTAGTTGGTAGAGTGCTCGCTCCGTAAGTGGGAGGTCGTGGTTTCGAACCCCAACCGGGTCTGACCCAAGACTTGAAAGTTGGTAGTGACTGCTCTTTCGCCAAGCACTCAGCATTACAAAATGAAAATAAAGGTTCTTTCGGATGGGAACTTAAACGAAGTCCTGTGTCATGCTGGTTTTGTCACGATAAAGAACTGTTGTATAATGCCACCAGCGCAACGCACAGCCAAAATTTCTGCACTTCGCCTATAGCTGGCGACGTCTCGATATAAGTGAAATATTCTTGATTGGGACGTTAAACACTATTACTCAACTCAACTCGTCTCATGTTGGTTTACATTTGCGTGAAGTTGAATAAAAAACAATGATCCATAGGAATGAAAGATATGAAGGAGACACAGTATTTTAACGAGTGGCAAAAGGGATGGACGGACATATTGACAAAGTGGTTCCTATACACCCCCAAACTTCGTTCATGGTGGTATAATACCGGTATATTACACGCACAAGACAATGCCTTTGACGGATTATAAGCATTACAGGTGCTTAGCTTGTTGGTAGGGACCGAACCAATCTCTTTTTAACTGTTCTGCTTTACATTCAGCGTGGCATTTTTGTGTGTTACAAAAAGCAACTATTCTGAGTATATTTCTAAATGTTGCATGTGTGAAATTGTTTACAATTGCCAGGCATATACATAATTATTACAGAATATTGAATTGAAATAAATCAAATGGACTTTTTTTAACAAAGTATCAACACCACACAATTTGGAGAGAGAGAGAGAGAGAGAGAGAGAGAGAGAGAGAGAGAGAGAGAGAGAGAGAGTAACGTGTAGTTTTTATTTATTTATTTGTTTATTTATTTTGGTAAACTCTTTTATTCCGCATCACGCTCCTCATGCTGCAACGCCAGATTGTCCTTACCTGGTAATATAAGATTTTTAATTTTGTAATCCATGTACCTACAAAATCCAAATTTTCCATGGACTAATGTCTTTATTCTTATTATTCTTAAATATTTTCCAAAAAATACGTTTTTGCTAAAACTAAAGTTACCTATTGATTCTGATTTTCAGTGTTGGATACAAATACCACATCTGGATTTACCTTTGTTGGGTTCACAGCGACACTTACAAGAGTACAACACCTAATGCCAGGAAACATCATACCGTTTGACTCCGTCACCTTCAATGAAGGCAATAGTTACAACGGGGGGATTTTTACCTGTCCAAAGGCCGGAATTTATCTATTTCTCTGGAACATTATGTCTGATATTAGTGATGACGCCCATGTGGCTTTATACATAAACGGAACCCCAAGGCGATGGTCGTACGCTGTTTCCACTAACCAAATGTCTAATGCTGCCAATTTTTATCTGACGAGGTTAAACATTTCAGATCGCGTATATCTGGCTGTTTATGTAGGAGACGATACTATTTCACCTATTCAGTCAACATTTACGGGTTTACTGATATCATAGCTGCAGTAAAGTGTTAATAAACCATTTGTTTTTGTTTGTTTTTTAGCGTTTGGGCCGACTGGTGCTCCGGAAGGGTAAGTCCCTTTGAACTCCTGCTTAGCTAGCTACATCAATCAACTTTTAAAGTTAGTCCCTTAAAACATATCAAAATTTAGATTCTATATATGGTTTGTCTTTGTTTTTAAAGCGACAGTATGAGAGACTATGTTAGTCATATGAATATTGGATTACCTTGAAAAACTTTCTCTGGTGAACGTTCATGTGTTAAACTTACAGTTTCAAAGTTTTTGCTCTTTTTTATGCCATGCAAAGCTACATAATAATTATGGACTTTAAGTTAAGCCCTTGTAGTATCCAATCAGACCGGAGTGTGTAACTGTTTTGAAAATTTTACTGAATAAATGGATCTGATCTGTCAAGCATTAACCCTTTTATGCCATCCATCTTCCTTCACGACCCTCCGATTATACATGGCTTAGTGCTCCAACAATATTGGGGTTGACGACACCAGATAATTATCTCGTTGTGTTGTCCGTAACGTCGACCGTCATTTATCATAAAACGTCACCGCATACCTCTTACATGGTGAGATTGATTGATTGAATTGGGCTGTATGTCCCAGTCAAGAATATTTCACTTATATCGAGACGTTACCAGTAATATCTGAAGTGGCAGAATTTTTTTCTTTGCAGTGCGCTCAGGGAAACGTGCAGGCAGAGAGAGTCCTTCAACCTACCAAGCATGCCGCGACACGGGGTATTGGTTTTTCAATATTTGTTCTGAAGAACTCCGTGACTAGTTTTCATGATTTCTTAATCCTGAGTGCTTGGTCAAAGAACAGTCACTTTCAAGTCTTGGTAAAACCCACGAACGCCGGGGTTCGAACCCATGGTCTACCACATATGGATCTTACATTGTAAGTCTAGGCATAGTAACCTGACGAAGTTATGAATAAAATAATAATTTAGTTTCATTTTCTTTGTCTTGCATATCTTGTGTAAAATGATCTACTTTCAAGAAGTTGTTTTTTACTTCCTCTATTATTTTACAAAGTCACTATCAAGTTATCAATATAATACAGACCAATTGAAAAGTTAACACAGAGCGAATGAACAGGTCCAGGTCTCACAATCATTCCTTAGCTAAGATATTCCTTAACTTAAATTTAGCAAATCATGTTCATCTCTTTTTGGAACTACTGGTAAATATTTTGTCAAAACTAAATGCAAATGTTTTATTCTAGAAGTGACCTTAGAAATGACACCTTAAATTCCTGAACATGTTGAAAATTAACAAAATTATAAAAATTTGAAATTTTGCAAGACAAGATTTAAGTTTAGGAAAAACTAAGCTAAGAAATGATTGTGAAACGGGGCCCAGGAGTCTTAACTCGGCATCCGAATAGGCCAGGTATGGATACCTAACATCAGACATTTACTCATCGGATTAATATGGAAATAATTTGGTTATTTTTTTTAAAGATATTCAGGGATTGCAAACTATGTATCATTTTAAAGATCAGCCAAAACTAATCAGATATATTTTTAATTTTGTCTATTTCTTTTAATTTTCAGTACCATCAATTGTTGCCAAAATTTACCATGATAATGATCGTGAAACTGGGGTCCGTCAGGTCAAGTTTTATGACACCATTTAAGACAGTTTATAAGTAAAACAAATTAGGTGATTCTTAATGATTGTGCAATGGATATTACATTTTAATAGAGATCTTAGTACATGTACTTTAATTTATAAATTTTATAGTAACACTGGGCCAATTTAAAATTCCTTTAACAGCTCGTCTAAGATAGGTGGGAACTACAGAAAAGAACAGAAGTAAGGAGGGAGTTTCAATCGAAGAACAAGAAGAAAAACAAAAACAAACATGGCTCGACGTCTCTTGTTATCACTGCGAAGTAATAGAAATATCGCTGCTTTTGTTATCAAGCGACATCTTACAAATTCCGGTATCTCGACAAATTTACAAGAAGCTATCAACAGTTACGAAGACTTCGATTTATACCCTTTCGTTTGGTCAACTGCATGTTTGGTGATCCATTTTCTTATGCACAGTTACGAGTGGTGCAGTATCTTGAAGACAATGAAGGCAACATTAAACGTCCCCTGTTCGCACCTCAGACTGATATACGGGAAGGGAACATATTTACATATTCCGTTCCTTTCAAAGACATATTTGAAAACGGTTTCAATCGTTTGAATCATGCAGTGAATGCGAGTACGTGTGCAGTTACTCAGCAGTCCTGTCGAAAAACTGATGAAAAATCTAACAAGTCTCCTTTTCCAATGAGCAGATTGAAACATCTGGTTGAAACTTTAGACAAATTTTTCATAGCTAAAGGTGGGTAGGTTTTAGATTTATGAGGTGGTATGTTACATGTTTAAGTCTATTTCTGCTGTAATCTGCATGACATAATTCATTAAATAGAGTACTGTTTCAACTGTTTTAGGAATCGATGGAAAACTGCAGGGACCAAACTGGGGCTCAAACCTAAAACCTCAACAATACTAATGGGATGCTGTAATGACTGGCCCAGTCTGCCACATTCCTCCTTTTCTTGATTTTTCAATTCAAATACTTTGAATTAAAATTACTATAAGTTCCACCCTGTGACCAATCTGCTGGTCAGCCACTTAAGAGTCTCCTATTGTAATGTGAAAGAGAAAACTGCAGCAACCAACGAGTGCTTGAACCTAGAAACTTCCCAAAATCAAAAGGATCGCTCTAAGGACTGAGCTACCTAGCAACCTTTTTTGTCCAGGCCACAACAATTGTATATGAAAACAGTGAATTCTGTATTTAAAGACTATCAACAACCCCAAAGAAATGGGCTATTCCATTTAATAAGTGCGCCCCCCCTAAGGAAGGCATCATGTAGGGGGAGGGGGTAAATAATTCTTACGGAGGGGGGGTTGAAATTCGGAAAATTTCTATGTAGGGGGGTATGGATGACGGATCTGTACTATGCGGAGGGGTAAGGAAGGCACCAGTTATGGAGGGGGGTTCAAATGGGGAAAATTTCTATGTAGGGGGGTATAAATTCTCCAAAACTTTATGTAGGGGGGGGTATGGATGACGGATCTGTACTATGCGGAGGGGTAAGGAAGGCACCAGTTATGGAGGGGGGTTCAAATGGGGAAAATTTCTATGTAGGGGGGTATAAATTCTCCAAAACTTTATGTAGGGGGGGTATGGATGACGGATCTGTACTATGCGGAGGGGTAAGGAAGGCACCAGTTATGGAGGGGGGTTCAAATGGGGAAAATTTCTATGTAGGGGGGTATAAATTCTCCAAAACTTTATGTAGGGGGGGTATGGATGACGGATCTGTACTATGCGGAGGGGTAAGGAAGGCACCAGTTATGGAGGGGGGTTCAAATGGGGAAAATTTCTATGTAGGGGGGTATAAATTCTCCAAAACTTTATGTAGGGGGGGGTATGGATGACGGATCTGTACTATGCGGAGGGGTAAGGAAGGCACCAGTTATGGAGGGGGGTTCAAATGGGGAAAATTTCTATGTAGGGGGTATAAATTCTCCAAAACTTTATGTAGGGGGGGTATAGATGACAGATGTGTACTATGCAGGGGTAAGGAAGGCACCGGTTATGGAGGGGGGGTTGAAATGGTGAAATTTCTATGTAGGGGGGTATAAATTCTCCAAAACTTTATGTAGGGGGGGGGTATGGATGATAGATGGGTACGATGCATAGAGGTAAGGTTATGCCATTACCTACAATATTCTAATATGCATGCCAATACAAAAAGTTAATACTTTTGCAGATAATTAACTTTTTGGTATAGTTGTGCATCTGTGACCTTGACCTTTGAACCTATGACCTTCATTCATATATCAAAATGATGGTTAGGCCAATACCTACAATATTCTAATATACATGCCTATACAAAAAGTTAATAGTTTTACAGATAATTAACTATTTTGAATGGTTGTGCATCTGTGACCTTGACCTTTGAACCTATACCTTGATCTATGTATCAAAATGATCGTCATGTCAATACCTACAGTTAACTGAAAATCCCATGCCATTGTTACCTGAATTATTTAAAAAATAGCTTTTTTTAACAAAGGTAAAAAAAAACTGGGACATGACCTTGACTTTGACAACTATTGGAAGAAAATAGCAAGATAAGATCAACAGTGAAAACTCCATACAATTATCTTCAGCTGTTAATGAGTTATAGCAGTAAATGTTAAAAATTACGTAATTTTACACAAAAAACGTGTAATGTATTTTTCATCCAATTTTCATGAAAAACACAATTTCAATCATCCCAGGTATCCTCAATCCAAATATCATATCAAAGTTTGCCTGCACCTTTTGGTTTCAGAGAAGATTTTTTTGTCTTTTGGCTATTTGTAGTAACGGTGGCCATCTTGATGGGCGTGGCAAAACCCCAAACACAATTTTTAAAGCCTGTTACCCAGGCATAATAATCATGAAATTTGGCTCTGTAGTTTTGGAGGAGAAGATTAAAATGTGAAGTTTACACACGACGCACAAAGGATGGTGGTAGATTGCAATAGCTCAACTGAGCTAAAAACTTTATGTAGGGGGGGAGGGCGGTATGGATGACAAATGGGTACGATGGGTAGAAGTAAGGAAGGTACCTGTTATGGAAGGGGGTTAAAATGGGGAAAATTTCAATGCAGGGAGGGTATAATTATCAAGAACTGGGGGGGGGGAATGGATAACAGATGGGTAAGATGCGTAGAGGAAAGGAAGGTACCTGTTATGGAGGGGGGTTTAAATGGGGAAAATTTATGTAAGGGGGGGTATAAATTATCAAAAAATTTATGTAATGCGGGGGGGGGGGGGGGTATAGTTGACAGATGGGTACGATGCATAGAGGAAAGGAAGGTACCTGTTATGGAGAGGAGTTGAAATGGGGAAAATTTTTATGTAGGGGGGTACAAATTCTCAAAAACTTCATGGGGGTGGTATGGAGGACAGATGAGTACCGTGCCGAGGGGCAAGGAAGGTACCTGTTATGGAGGGGGTAGGTTGAAATCTGAAAAATTTCCATGTAGGGGGTAAAAATTTTGGAGGGGGGTGGTGTTGTGTGGGTATAAATTCTCCAAAACTTTATGTATGTGTGTGTGTGGGGGGGGGGGTATGGATGACAAACGGGTACTATGCAGAGGGGTAAGGAAGGTACCTGTTATGGAGGGGGTTTAAATGGGGAATATTTTTATGTAGGGGGGTAAAAATCTGAAACATTTTATGTGAGTATGGAGGACAGACAGGTACTTTGCCGATTGGTAACTAAGTTGAAACGAGGAAAATATCTATGTAGGGGATAGAAATTCTGAAAAACTAAATGTAGGGGGGATGAAGGACAGATGGATACTATGTGGAGGTGCATTTCACTCAGTTTGAGTATCTTTTTAGTGTCGTATACAAGCTTAAGGAGAGATAATTAAGAATTTGTGAATTGGATTTTAAATAAATAATAAATCACAAATTATGAATGGTCAAATTAAACAAATAGATGATCTTAAAAGGCACTTACCATTTTTAAGGATTGTGTATAATTTATTGGAATTTCTTCAACAAAATGACAAACACTTGAATTTTCAACAGAAAAATTACAATTTGTAAATGTTAAAATTTGAAAAATATATAAAAAAAAATTAATATATTATCTTGGACTATTTCATTACCTGCAAGCACCTTTGAAATTCATATTTTAATATTTTAATCTGATTGCAAAGATTTGTATTAATTTCTTAATCAAAGTAATACAAATATTCACCTACCACTTTTTATATTTCCCCCCTTCTGTCATGTGAGCTTATGGCATAGCGCATTGTGTGTGTGTGTGTGTGTGTTTGTGTGTGTGTGCACATTGTTTACACCTATTTTTGACTTCACCTCAGAAACTACCAGAAAGATTTCAATGAAACTTGGGTCAGAAGTATATATGGACCAGTGCAATTCAGATTGGTATGTGGGGTTGCCATGGCTACCAGAAATAGGTCAAGGTTTCTCCGAAACATACTACAGGAGAAAAAATATGTTAACTTGTGATATTTGGCCCTATTAGGATCTTAAATCAATGTTTGTTCATTTTGTGAAATTCAGACCAAAAATAGTTTACAGGATTTTTATGTTTCTTTAAAAATCTTCAAACTTGACTATTTAATCAGATGATGACATAGGGTTTTCAGTCCTTCAAAATGGGGTCAAGGTCAATGACCTAATTTTTCATCTTTCTGGTTTTATTTATTATCTGGAAAACTATAAATTTTTGTATAGGCATTTATACTAGAAGATTGTTTGTATTGATGTAATGATCAATTTGATATATAGAATAAGGTCATGGGTTAAAAGGTCAAGGTCACAGGTGGGAACTTTTTGTATGGGCATGTATATTAGAATGTTGCAGGTATTGTTACAACATTCATTTTGATGTATACCGGTACTATACATGGCCGTTTACTATACTATAGTAAAAAGTCATGAGTTCAAAGGTCACAGATGCATAATACCGAAATTGTAAATTATCTCTTAAAACTATATAAATAAAACTTTTTGTATAGTCATGTACATTAGAATTTTGTTGATACTGACAGGAAGATCATTTTGATATATAGATGAAAGTAATGGGTTCAAAGCTGGTCAAGGTCACAGATGCAAAACAATACCGAAATGGTTAATTATCTATAAACTCCTCAAATCGGTACTACATATATATTGATTTTTCAGTCTTCTGTACATCTAGCCATTATTTATCAGGTGAGAGTGTCAAGCACAATGGGCCTCTTTTATTTTTTATACAAAATCAAAATTTTAATAACAATAATTTATAGAATATTGTACATAAATTAAACTTCAGATATATATTAGATAATCAAATTTAATTTCAAAACTTAAATTTTGTAACGTTCCCTTTGATTACAAATTTGCGACATCCTAAAAGTTGTATTTAACATTTGAGAAACATTCATTGTTGATAAAACTTAATTGAAGAAAGATCAGTTAACAGCTATTCAATACTAAAATTTGATAGGCTCTGAAAATTTGTCCTTTAAAACCTTTAAGATGGTTTTTAAAAATATGATTAAAGCATACTTGTGCATTTATATCTGTTGAAAAAAAACTATTTTAGGGGAAATTACAAGATTAAAATTTTGTTCTAAAAATTAATCTTCATATCTGATTCCAGATATTCATTGTATATCAAATGTCATCTTCAGTATTTGAAACTATTTTTTTTATTTTTAGAGGTTCTCAGTGTATTAACAAACATATCGTTCTTTTTGAAATTTAAAATTTTCAATTTTGATCTTTATTATTATACTATTTTTCTCTAAATTACTTCAACCAACATTCATTCATTCATTCATTTATATGCCTTCCATTTGTATCGACTTCATGTAAAAATATCAAAAAAAGTAATGTCTACAAACATGTTTAAATTCAATATTCTTTCAATTTTAATATTTTTAGTAAACATTACAATGTCTGTAGAAGGTACATAGGGAAGTACTGGTTATTATCTCTCTCTCATGGTCATTTTGATTATTAGTACCAGTAGGTGTAAATTATACATCTATGACCATAGGTAATAAACAGATTACGGTTACTAATCTAATAAATTATCATTGGCATCAACATCTTATGTAACTAACTGATAAAGAAAGCAAATTCAAGCTACCCAGTAATAGTATATTCTACATGAAAATATAACCTGTATGGTGTTAATCTTATTAATTGCCTAGATTTATTTGAATGGAATCTTACCAATGTAGTCTTCTTCCCAATAGTAGTAAATTATATAAAAGAATATTAAAATGTATTCAAATAAATAAATAAATAAATAAATAAATAAATAAATACATACATAAATAAATAAATATTTGTTGTTCATAACCTTAATAAATATCTAAAATATGAGAGAGAGGAGGGCAAATAGGTATGGTAAGAGAGCGAAGATATATGAATTATACTTTTCATTTTTTAAATAGTCATGATTTAATATTTCTTATTTTATAACTTCGCAATTAAGAAATGTATATTCAAATAAATAAATAAATAAATAAATAAATAAATAAATAAATAAATAAATAGTGGTAGGTCTACAAAAACAGAGGAAAAAAACACCATAGAAAATTATCAAAATAAGGGTATATAAATTTGCACGATCATAGCAAAACAAGTAGTTCACTTTGTTTTTCTTTTAAATCATAATTTTTTTATGGTCATATCCTTCTAAAAATTAGGAAAAGAATAAAGTTTAATGCATGAAATTTTGAGCACCTCAGCAATCAGCATTATAGTTCTCATAGACCTCTAGCAGACAAATTTTTCAGTATAGTGGCAGGGCTCTACATTAACTTTTTTTGCCACTTGTCCTGTCGGACAAGTGAATATAAAATGCACTTGTCCAAACAGAATATTCACTTGTCCGACAATCAGAAATAAAATTTATTTTATTTTGGTATCTTAGTGTTTATATTGCTTACTTTTCTGTGTGTTATTTATCATTTTCCCGGCATGTTGTGCAAAACATAATGTTTTCAGTTTCACTTTGCCCCAAACCCGGAAATTCGCTCAACCATAATTGTTGAAATTTTCTTAAACGTTTACTTTCGTTTTTATTTTATTTTATTTTTTTTCCGCCTCTGTTTTCTGTTTTTTGCTTGAGGTGGGGCCGGTAAACCCAAACTTGGTCAGATCCATGATGAACCAGATCGCATTGCATCATGTTGTTAACGTAACTTGTCTTTAAAACGTTTTACACAAGTGTATCATATTGTCGTTAATTACAAGCGTTTCAATGATTTTGAATATTATTGCCGAAAGGAGGACTGGCGATCTTTTCCATCGATTCTTTTCAAATTAAAATTTATTCACTTTAAATTTTAACTTGTCCCGTCGGGCAAGTTCAACAGCCATGTTACTTTTGACTGGTACCGGACAATCGGACAAACGTTAATGTTGAGCCCTGACAGTGGTTGCCATTTTGTTAGGCAATCTATATCATTTATCTATCTATTTTAACCAAATTTGTTTATTTTTAAATTATTGTTTTTGAAAAAGTAATCAGGATATCAATAGTTTATAAATTTATAAAATTGCCAATGTTTTTACTTTGATTTGATATATTTTATAAGATATTTGTCCCCGTAACAAAGATGTGACAATTTTATACACCCTATTTTAGAAAGAATTAGTAAGATTCAATTTCTAATGCCTACCAAAATGGCTGGTAATTTATACCTGAAAAGTGGACAGTGTGACGTCACATAGGAACTCTCTATACGATTGAATACTTCGGTCATCCTTTATACAGTATAACGGCAGTTCAGTTTGAAATTGAAAAAAGATAGGCCTCATAAACTGATTGGTTTAATTAATGCTTGCATTACTTTTTGCCTGTTTCCCACACAGCAGGTTTGAATCCCACTTGGGAAAATCCTAGTGTGGGAAAGTTTGCTCGTCAAAAATGTCTGTTTCCTCTGCATACATGTATTTCTGTTTCTTCCACCATCCTAGAACTAACTGCCTCAACATAACTACAAAGTCTTGACCCTCACTACTTATAGTTGCATCTTGCTCAGGGCAAAGCAAGTGTCAGAGTATATTTTTTGATGCACTTCGATTATTGGTTTCTTCCACCATCACAGAACTTGCTGTCTCAACATATTATACAACAATAATTTTGTTAGTGAATCCCATGCAGTGTAAACCCTAATTACTTCACTCCCTCCTTCTCTTATAAAACATGTTAAATTTGAAATCTAAAACCATTATATCAAGAGGTCTAGTGTCTTTCATTTATTTTTTACTTTCTAGATTAACAAAATATTATTAAAACTTGCCCCTACATCTTCATGTATAATATTTAATTTTCTTTTGAAAATTATCTGTGTAGATCTACCCATTAATAAAAAAATTAATGTTTCAATAAAAAAGCTAAATTATTATAATGGTCATTTAATTTATTTTTTAATTTATAGTTTTAATCTCAAGGATCATAAATTTGAAGTTTATATTTTTAAAATTTATTGAATTACCTAACCACCAGAAGTGCCCCTCTATACCACAATAAGATTCTACAAATGCAAATGAATATCTATATTGATGATTGATGTTTATCATTGATGTTGGCAGGTCAGATAAGTAAGTGTATTACAGCTGAGGTTTGACATTCCTGCCTTCCTTTGATGTCTTGGGGTCAGTTTACCTATAAATTTTCCCCAAGAAAGAAAGATTGTCCAAACGTTATAAAAATAACGATTCATAAAAAATGAAATATTTAAAAATAGAGTAAAATCACATATACTTATATTTTTATTATTAAAAATCTGAAAGTTTTTGAGCTAGCCACATGATCACATTTTCTAAGGTTAAGTATAAATCAGTACTCAATAATTAGATCATATAAGGAATACAGAATCTGGAAATCCAAGGGTTTTGAGTCCCATCCCGATCAGGACAAATCAAGTGAATAAATATAATGTAAGTTGAATTGCTAATGTGTTGTTATTTATTTGTGTCAATTGTGATTTCAGGATTATTAAGAACTTAACAATTAAAATGAACATGAATCTGAAAAATAATATCTGAATAAAAAAATTAAATACCTGAAAATTTCAATTAAAAAAAACCCAAAAAACAGTGCAGGTATAATTAGAAAAAAAAATATTTGATAGAATTTTTAACATCATATCATTATAATTTTTATAAAAAATTAATAAATAAAACTGAAATTTGTTAACAAGTATATTTAATTGCAAAAAAATCACATTAAAGGTCACCGGTCACCAAATTTATCAATTTTGTATTTTGCATTCTAATGGGTAGAATAGTCAATATTGATGTGTCTGACGGTTTCCCACGCCTTACATTTACCTGTAATACACTAAAACCTTACCTGAACCAACTGCTAATACTCGGTAGTTTCCGACACCGCTCGTAACTTTCCGGCGACCTAATTGATGACGTACATGGTGTTAAGCTGCTGAGGAAAGACACATAACCTCTATATGTATCCATATATTACAGGTGAATTTGTGTGGTGTTTTGAAGGCTTTTAAAGTTTGATTTCAAGTCAAAATGATATATTTTGTGAAGTTTAAATATAATAAAATCACAATGAACGATGAACATGTTTTTTCCACAAAATTCAGAACAAATTAAATCCAGATTCACACAGCTGTTCGTGCAGCTTTTTAACAGTTAATTGTTTTGAATGTATTCAGATTAAACACTACGAGATAAGTCAGGGAAATGTGAGTGGTATAATCATTTAAGACAATTCAAATTATTATGAACGAATTCAGTCAAATATATAGATTTTAAACAATTTTAATTTTCAAAATTAATTTAATTCCGTTATTCAATCAGTTCACCAATTCACACGTTCAAACAGAGACGTATGCCTTGTTCTAATATAATTTAACTTTAATTTATTCGATTTTCAGAATCCATAAAAAAGACAAATAACATTTACCGGGTATATCATAAATAATAATAATAATATATCATAAAGATATACGCACGTGTCAATTAATGTTGCATATTGTAAGGTAAACTCTGTTAATTACAGGTGGTAGATGTCTACTTCTAAACAGGATGTTTCCCAATGTAGCATATTGATAATCTCCTAATTACTGGTATGTGAGAGGGTGTGAATCACACTTTGAACGATATTAATTTATTGTGAATAAATGAAAGAAAGTTTCACTCGAGTTTTGAGTTCTTAGTTAGTCGAGCGTAATCTTACTGGTATCACATTTTGATGACATTCTTTTCATCCCATTAAAACTAAGCGTAATAAAGTTATTATATGAATTTATTTTTTTATTTTATCATGGAAACATTAATGATGATGATGATGATTATTATTATTAATATTATTATTATTATTAAACTTACTGCAAATAAGGAATAGGAAGCTATTGAATTGAAATTGTTTTCATATTTAAGTAATACTGGGGTGAAATATTTTATTGAGAGACAATAAGAAATTATTTTTTAAACCTTTATTTTGATATTTTCGTTGTACTAAAAACTACAGGAAAACATGTTTTTTATTCATTACATGGGTATATAAATAATAATAATAATAATAAATCTTTGATTTTAATCTAAAAAGGAATTAAAAATGGGACAATTTCTAAAACAAATATGAATTAAAATCAATTTGAGATCATAATATAGCTGTACTAATTAATTAATTAATCAGAGATATGTAAAGATAATTCAAATGATATTAAATATTAATAAAAATTAATGTGAACAATATTTTAAATAAAAAACGGAAATTTGGGTTCTTCTATTATTTGTTGTGATAAATAGATATAAATAAATAAATAGATAAATAACTCTGAGATATGTAAAGATGATTAAAATGATAATTAATATTAATGAAAATTAATGTGAACAATACGTTAAATAAAAAACGGAAATTTGGTTTCTTTAATTATTTGTTGTGATAAATAAATAAATAAATAAATAAATAAATACATTTCTAAAGAAATGTAAAATTATGTTTTGTAAAAGTATTAGTAAATAGTATATCATACTTAGAGCAAACACAAATATAGTTTTTTCTTTATTTATTTCTTATTATTATGTTTATTTTTTATTTGTTTTTTTCTACTGAAGGAAACTGAAATACCCAATGCTAAAAAATAATTAAATATATAAAAACAATAGAAGTTATTTCCGATAAATCTGGGAAATAAATGCAGTTCACTATACAAGCTTCATTTACTAAATAGCTGGGATAACACCTTCTGCGTCACTTCCGGTTTGTGCCCTTTTTACTACAAAAGGGAGATAACACAGTTTTTCATCAGTTTCAGGACTTTAATTTACGCTGTAGAAAAGGACAGAAATGATTAAAAAATGTTATTTGTGGCTAAATCGACTTTTTATGATGTAATCTTTCGGAAAATAGTACTAAAAAAAATTCGGTTTTTGGTGACCGGTGACCTGTTGTAAGGCTCGCCTGGCACTCCAGCTTCAGGACGTGGTTACGGCCACTGGCGAACCTTACTGATTAAATGTTGTTTTAATTTTTGAGTTGGGGAATTAGCTTATTTGTAAATGATTAACATAGTCTGGCATTCACTGTATTTCATAATTTATTTCGCATTAAGTCACCATGATACACAATATATAAATAAACTTCAAATAAATTGCTAAAATCCAAAAATCTAAATAATCTATCTCTATATTCCTCTATATCCCCAAAATTGAAATTGTATTCCCATTTTATAGTAAAACTTATTGATAATAATAATTAAATCTTTTCCTGGACACACCCCAAGTTACTGATTGGGTAGATGTCACATCTGGAGAAAAGGTAATTAGCCAAATAAATAATAAAAGAGAAATACGTATTTACTTAACAATTAACAAGTAATTACACTGTAAGATTATGTCACCAAAGAGTTTATCACAAAAATAAATGTTAAATTGAGTTAAGTCCCTTATTGAGGTGTTAACACAGTCATGGGGGATAATCCCTTGTATAGACTTGATTTGACAGGAAATATTTCCTGAATATGCCTTAATTGCAATAATGTAATTAAATATGTTTAGATAAAGAATCTTATGAACATATGTTTTAAATGCCTAAAATAACTTTGGAAATCTTGATTAAATAAAAATAACTTTGAAATATTGATAAAATAAAATATGAAATATGCAGAAAATTAAAATGTATATTCTTGTATATATTGAATAATGCATGATTATGTAGTAAATAAAAATCACCAAGGTTAGAGTGGTGACATACTCTATATATATCCTTAATAATTAAGAAAATGCCGAAAATGTAGAATGAGTAATCTCGAGGTGTCACTCAATCTAAAGCCGATTTGTTACATAAAACGCTTATTGAATAAATCTTTATACAAATAATGCAATAAAAAAAAAATAATTGTAGAAAATAAGTTTTAAAGTAAAAGTAAAACTTTAGGTAATAATAAAATCAAAATATTCCTTATTTAATTAAAAATGTCAAATCAAAAGTTTTGAATTTTTATGAAATAATACAATTCAAAAGTAGCACATGACAATTCCTCCCTTCTCCGGGTAAGTTTCGTCCCGAAACTTTAAAAAAAAACCACTATACTGTTTGTTATAATTAAGTTATTATCTTTAAAAAGCGATAATGAAACAATTTGTATTGTGTAAATATATCATTAAAACATACATGGTTTTTTTTTTTTTTAGAAAAGAAAAAAAATACAAATAAATAAAATTGATTCATAAAATGAAGAGTGCAGTTATAATTGTACCAATCTACATATTTTTCGCTAAATCAGCACAATGACTCTATTGGTCTTTCTTGCCGAAAAGCAAACAACATAAAAATCATCACTTATAAGTTTCCGCTTTTAAATGTTGCTTGAAAAATAATATATATTGAGACAAGAAAATTACACAGAGATATAAGTCAAACTTTGTTAAACTTCAAAGAAAAAAGAAAATCAAGATTTATATTTTTGGTAAGATTTGTCAAAATTGAAATTGAATGTATAATAAACATTGAAAGTATACATTTACTGAATCTTATTTTGATGAGATCATCAATTATTATATTCCTATGTTTTAAAATACTTTTAAAATGACTCTAGGGACATGACTATATGTCTTTCGTCTCCATTGGCCTTTCTTTATAAAGTATTACAACAAGAGAACACATTACTTATAAGTTTTCCGCATTTCAAATGTTGCTTAAAACATAAAACAAAATATCTCAACAAGACACACAATAAATGCATACACAACGTCCGAAATATTGTTATATTTTCTATAGAAAAAAAAAATAACGAAAAAAAAGTTCCTACTTAAACAAAAACGATAATAAAGTAAAAAGTCTATATTTTAGATCCTCGTCTGTATCCTCTATATGTGTTTGATTGTCCTCTTCTTCTACGATATTCTTTGTTGTCCATATAATGGTATTGTCCGGAATAAGAAGGTCCCACTTTATTTGTATTACATCGGCATTTGGTATTGCTAAGTTCATTTTCTAACTGTTTGACACGCGCGTTTTTTGTCGGAGGTCATTGTGTAGATCACGGAGCCTTTCTTGTAAGTCTTCTACATATGGAGGAAATTCTAACAACACGCGATTTCTTTTATTTTCAATCGTAAGAGCGTCGTGTTTTTCCGTGAGCTCACAGAGTTTCTTATCTTTAATAATTAATTCATCATTTAAAACTGAACACAATTGGTCCGAATAGCGAGTTTTCTCTTCTAAATTTTGAATTTCAACCTTTAGTTCCTGTATAATAGAGTCCTGAATAATTTTCTGCTTATTGATTTTTGCATTTTCATTCTTTAATTCTGTAATTTCACTGCTCAAATCAAAATTTTCGTCCCGTGTTAAATGTAGTTTTTGAACCAGAATATCATTTTCTTTTTCCCATGTGACGTTTTTGACTTGAAGGTCCGAAACGACTTGTTTTAGATTATTGACTTCCTGGTATGTATGGGAATAAAAATGAGAAATTATTTTACTTAGCTCACTTGCATCAAGTGTATTAAACGGTAATTCCGTCACTAAACATTTCCTGGCGATAAATTCCCGAAGTCTTTGATGGTCCCTGATCTTTTTCTTCTCCGACTTTGCTTTGGTTATCATGGACTTCTTAGAGTGACAAACTTTTCCGTAATGTCCATATCCAGCACATTTATAACATTTTCGTTTTTCTGCTGGACATCTTGTTGCATAATGGGTATTTCCACATTGAAGACATCCTGATTCCGTTCTGATTTGCATTTTAGAGGTACCAAAATCTTGTATTGAAATTTGAAACAGAAAATATTTCAAATTTCACCACTTACTCCACCAGTAAATAAGTTAAATAAAACTTATAATCTTTTGTTGAATGATTGGTTGTAGTTGTCGCTGTGGGGAAATTAGCTTGGTAGGCTCGCTGTCGTAATAGTCCAAGATAAAGTTCACTGTCTTGTATTGTAAATATTCGTTAACATAAAATATATATAACAACCTATATGGTGAATACAATAAATACGGTAATTCCGTATAATGTCCAAAATGCACACAAAGTTGCGAAATTGTATAAAATATATATACGAAATAAACGGTTTTCCGTTTTAATTAAAAACTTCAGTCACTTAGCCGGGCTCCGACTAGACTCTCGAAGCAGTGCCAAAATTCGCTTTACGTGAAATTCGAAAATAACTTTAACCAATTAAATTACAGAAAAAAATGTGAACATCCAATGAAATTACGCGACTTAACAATATTGTCGCTAGGTATTACCTGGGAGGATTGCCCTGAGAAAAAATAATTAGTAAGTTAAGCTGGTCGATATAAGTGTTAATTACGTCCTTTTTAGAGACCGAGATTATCCATTAGTTGTTTTAACAATATATCCTTAATAATTAAGAAAATGCCGAAAATGTAGAATGAGTAATCTCGAGGTGTCACTCAATCTAAAGCCGATTTGTTACATAAAACGCTTATTGAATAAATCTTTATACAAATAATGCAATAAAAAAAAATAATTGTAGAAAATAAGTTTTAAAGTAAAAGTAAAACTTTAGGTAATAATAAAATCAAAATATTCCTTATTTAATTAAAAATGTCAAATCAAAAGTTTTGAATTTTTATGAAATAATACAATTCAAAAGTAGCACATGACAATTAACATCAAGATGGCTTAAAGATGGTATAAAAAATTTTGACATTATGTATCCTTATGCATATGCATAAAGATTGCTTAATATAGCATAATGACAGCTAAAGATAACTTTAAACTACCATTATGCAATCTTTACATCATTTTTATTCACACATAAATTATAATTGGTTTTCATTAACTGGGGGAGGGGTGTGGTACAGGTTTAGTCTCACTTAGCATACATTTTAAAAAACCATAGTCTCACTTAGCATACATTTAAAAATCACCAAATTTTACCTGAGACATGTACACCTGGCTATAGTCCATTTCCTAAATATGCATAATTATCATCATAGTCCAATTTTAGTCTTTTTTTTTTAAAAAAAAGCAACAAAAAATAACAATTAAAGAATATAAAAAATAATAATAATAAGTTAATAAATAAATAAATAAATTTCAAATTCATTCATTCATTCATTCATTCAAAGGTAATTTAAAAAAAACAGGAAAAAAATTAATGAAGTTTTAAAAATTAAATAAATCAATAAATCGATCACATATCAGTGAGGAAAAAAACATGTTTTCATTTGGTGGTGTGATTCAAACTTGGATATCTTACTTGATATAACTTCAATAGACTTGAAATTTCACTTGTTTCATAAGAAGCTGAATATATTTTTTCATATTTTAAATATTTTTTGAAAAAATATTCTCAGCTTTTTCAATAAAGAAATTCATTCATTCATAATAAAGAAAACCCAGTAAAAGAATAAATAAATAAATAAGAAATATAAATAATTTAATCAGTAAATTAATAAAAACTAGTAAATAAAATAAAAACTTGTAAATAAATAAATAAATAAACATATTAATAAAAACCAGTAAAGAAATAAAAATCGGTAAATAAATAAAGAAAATGAATAAATAAAATAAATACATAAAAATAAATTAATAGATTTGTTTTATGAACGGGAATATGGTCAAGTTTTAGAAAAACAAAATTTTAATAAACTACACCAGGATTTCAAGCAGTTTCTAAGAGAAATGTAATGACAATAACGATATTCACTTTTGTTTTTTATTTTAAAAAAACTTTTAGTTTTGTTTTTCTGCCATTAAAAATCCCCTTATGTAGTAAGATTTATGGACTTTGTGAAAAATTATTAATATTGTCTGTTTAAAGTATTCCATACTTTTTTATTTATTGGTAAATGAATTTAGGTCTTTTTAATTAATAACCTGCTAATTATAGTAAAAACTCTGTCTTTTTCACAATTTGAAAATGTGAATGTTAAAAAAATAATTTTGATTATATTATTATTATAAAATTTTTATAAAGATATTGGCTTTTCAGTATTCAGATTAAAATAGAATTGAACACATTTAATTCTTGTTAAATTGGTTGTATGGTGCTTGTATGATTTGCATTAATGTCATTTTATCTTGAAACAGACTTTAGTTTACCTGTAATTAATTTCTATTGTTCTCTCCATGGTCCACAACCATGTTCCAGTCTCACTTAGCATACATAAAAATCTTACATTTTTACCTTGAAAATCCAAATGTATGCTAAGTGAGACTACAGAGTGGTACAGTTCCATGGAGGGTTGAATATATTCCTGTTATTGAAAGGGGTTCCAGTGCCATGGATGAGGGATGTTATTTCAATATATGTACTAGTATTTGTTATGGGGGTGTTTTGGTGTTACCGAAGGTGGTTTAAAATTTTCATATACCGGTACTTTTTTTCCCAAATACCGGCCCTAATATACATAAGAAAGTATGTTAAACTTCTTGGAGTTGTGTAAGGGTGTGCTGTAGGGCCATGAAGTTCAATCTAATTCTGCTCATGAAGGGTTGTGTCAGTGCCATGGAGAGGGATAAAAATTGTTTCTGTTATGGAGGGGGTGTTTCGATGCCATAGATGGTATGTGATATGACATTTCCTTATACTTATATAAGAAGTT
Organism: Anadara kagoshimensis; assembly: GCA_021292105.1. Classification (NCBI taxonomy): domain Eukaryota; kingdom Metazoa; phylum Mollusca; class Bivalvia; order Arcoida; family Arcidae; genus Anadara; species Anadara kagoshimensis. The sequence continues at coordinate 29,302,130 of CM037867.1, read as the reverse complement.
ATATCACACTTCTTGGAGTTGTGTAGCGGTGGTATGGATGTGGCAGGGGAGTTGTTCAATTGAATTCTTTTTCAGGGTCATTTTAGTGTCATGGAGGGGGGTTAATTTTTTTCTGTTATGAAGGTGGTCTTTTGGTGCCATGGAAGGGGGGGTATTTATTTTATTTCATATCTGTTATGAAGGGTGTGTGTGTTGTGACGGTGCCATAGAAGGGGTATTCAATTAATTTCTGTTATGGAGGGGGTGTTACGGTACCGTAGAGAGGGGGTATTTACTTTATTTCTTATGGAGGGGGGGGATGTTTCAGTGCCATGGAGGGGGGTATGAAATTTGTGACACATGCCTTTCTTACACTATGTAAAGAGGTAAATTAGGGGTGAAGCGGTGCCCTGGAGGAGGGGTATTAATTTTATTTCTTTTATAGGGGGGTAAAGAGGTAAAAGTTTCGAAAGGAGTCATGAAGGGGGTTGTAACATTACCATGGAAGGGGGTATTAAACTAACTTCTATTATGGAGGGGGTGTTTCAGTGCCATGGAGGGGGGTATAAATTTGTGACACATGAACACCATGGAGGAGTGGTATAAATTTGTAACACATGCCTTCCTTACGCTATTTAAACAGGTATGTTAAAATTTCTTTGGAGTCATGTAGGGGGGTGTAACGGTGCCATGGAGGGGGGGGGGTATTCATTTTATTTCTTTTATGAAGGGGTGTTTTAGTGCCATGGAGGGGGGGTATAAAATTTGTGACATATGCCTTACTTACGCTATTTATAGAGGTAAAGAGGTGTGTTGAAATTTCTTTGAGTCATGGATGGGGGTGTAACGGTGCCATGGAGGGGGGTATTCATTTTATTTCTTTTATGGAGGGGGGTGTAACTGTGCCATGGAGGGGGTATTCATTTTATTTCTTTTATGGAGGGGGGTGTAACAGTGCCATGGAGGGGTATTCATTTTATCTTTTATGAAGGGCATGTTTTAGTGCCATGGAGGGGGTATAAAATTTGTGACATTTGCCTTACTTACGCTATTTAAAGAGGTAAAGAGGTGTGTTGAAATTTCTTTGAGTCATGTAGGGGGGGTGTAACTGTGCCATGGAGGGGGGTATTCTTTTTATTTCTTTTATGGAGGGGGGTGTAACTGTGCCATGGAGGGGGGTATTCATTTTATTTCATTTATGGAGGGGGGTGTTTTAGTGCCATGGAGGGGGGTATAAAATTTGTGACACATGCCTTCCTTACGCTGTGTAAAGAGGTTTGTTGAAATTACTTTGGAGTCATGTAGGGGGGTGTAACGGTGCCATGGAGGGGGGTATTCATTTTATTTCTTTTATGGAGGGGGGTGTTTTAGTGCCATGGAGGGGGGTATAAAATTTTTGACACATGCCTTCCTTACGCTATGTAAAGAGGTATGTTGAAATTTCTTTGGAGTCATGTAGGGGGGTGTTTTAGTGCCATGGAGGGGGGTATTCATTTTATTTCTTTTATGGAGGGGGGGTTATCAGTGCCATGGAGGGGGTGTAAAATTTGTGACACATGCCTTCCTTACCCTATGTAAAGAGGTATGTTGACATTTCTTTGGAGTCATGTAGGGGGGTGTTTTAGTGCCATGGAGGGGGGTATTAATTTTATTTCTTTTATGGAGGGGGGTGTTTTAGTGCCATGGAGGGGGTATAAAATTTGTGATACATGCCTTCCTTACGCTATGTTAAGAGATAAATATTTCTTGAAAGAGTCATGTAGGGGGGTGTAACGGTGCCATGGAGGGGGGGGTATTAATTTTATTTCTTTTATGGAGGGGGGTGTTTTAGTGCCATGGAGGGGGGTGTAAAATTTGTGACACATGCCTTCCTTACCCAAGGGTGATGGGGTTGCAGGCTATATAGTTTGTGTCATGGAGGGGGGTTGAGTACAGTGTCTGGAGGTTTTATGTAGGGGGGATGTGAAAGCTATGGAGGGGGTGTCTAAATGAGGATTGACATGCCTTCCTTAGGGGGGCGCACTTATAAAATGGAATAGCCCAATATAGATGGCATGTATAATTAGTGTATATAGAGGTTAATTTTTCTTGAAATATGAGGCAAAGTCTTAATAGACAGGTGACCTTTACAGAGGTTGAAAATATAGTCCAACCTGCCTTAAAGGCCACCTCTATATAAGAGCCACCTGCTTATACAGGTCAGTAGAATTTTATCTCAATTGTTCATTATTCATATTATTTAAACTTGTATATAAATGCCACCTACCCATATAGGCCACTTGTACTACTACTTGTTCCAATGGATGGTCTTTATAGACAGTTTTGACTGTAACAAGTTTAACTGTATATACCATGTTTAGTCATCCAAATTGGATTTCTCACCATACAATGTGATACCCCACAATGTGTATGGAACATATTTACATTGGATATGGATCATATCAGTTGGCATTTTTTTCCAGTAAAAATTATGTGAATTTTTCAACCTAAATGTTTTCAAAAATATTTTGCACTAACATTAAGGGGTATTGGTTGCTTGGTTATGGAATGCTGGCAAACTGTTGTGAGATAAAACATCAATACTCTCTCTCTCTCTCTCTCTCTCTCTCTCTCTCTCCTATTTATGTGTAATGTATACTTGATTTTTTCATAATCTTGCCTCATATCTGATGATTTATCAATTCCTGCCTTTTTGTTGTCATTATGCTAGACTGGGTGAACTCCATTAAAAAAAAAGAAGAAACAGTTGTGGGGTGAAGTAATGATGTTTAACATTCCAGTCAAGAGTAATTCACTTATATTGAGGCAGACAGTTCTGGGATGGTAGAGTAAATGAGAGAAAACCTGAACTTTGATAAGTAAGCTGACAAAATTTTTCACACTAGAATCATCACAAGCAGAATTTGAACTTAAAGTGGATGTTAAATCCTTTGATCTGTAAGCAGTTTTTAAAACACACTGTCAACAGCAAGGTACTGAATTATCATTGACAAAATCAACTTATGTACCACTTGTGCATGATAGATAATTTGTGGAAAATTTTAATAACAAATTATTAACAAAATGTTTCATATGTATGTGTTTAAATTTTCTAGACTATCATGCAGAGTGTTTGAAGATTCTCAATTTTGGAATGGCAGACTTCAAGAAAACTCCAGTACCTGGTTATGAACATGTCACATCATTAACAGAAGGAGACATTTCAGTTCTTTTAGCCAATCACTTATTGTCTCAGTTGGCTTCAAGTAATAGTGATAATGAAGAGGATTATTATCCATATATTATATCCAAAGACACCAAAAATAAAAGGGACATGTGTCCATGTGTGAATAGCTGTGATTCATTAATATCATATGGAAATACCACATTTGGTAAGCTATACTTAACCATTAAACTTTCTAGAAATATTATTTACATTAGTGTTTAGCTAAGTTGGTAGAGTGTGAAAGCACGTGGCCTAGTGGTTAAGGCGTTGGACTCATGATTCGAAGGTCGTGGGTTCGATCCCTGGACCAGGCGATGTGTTGTGTCCTTGAGCAAGACACTTAATTTCAATTTAACGCCACCGAAACCGGGATAAGCTCCGGCCTGATGGGCCTAATGGCTCTGGACAGACTTTAACTTTAACTTCTAAGTTGTTAGAGCGATCAAGTTGAGATTCAAGGATCTCTGGTTCGAATCCTGATGGGAGCATGTTGTGACCTTAAGCAAGTTACTTAATTACACATTGCTGCTGAATTACCTGGTGTCATGATAAAGCACAGATGCAGAGATCGGGCAGCAACCTCTGCAACTTGGTGAGCTAGAACCTACAAGACACCCTGCATGAGTGCATGCTAGTGTAAGGCATACATATGTATAATACAAACTGTCAGTCGTAGTTACATCAGGGTAGCTTAGTGTAATCTAGCTGACATTGCACTGCAGTGCAAAGATTAAAATGTGCACATACAACCCTAAGGCTTACCAAAGTTGTCTAATATGGTAAACTAAAACTATACTAAACTAAAAAAACTTCCATTGCTGTGTAAAACAAACTGAATAATGCATGTAAGTACATTACGAAATGAATTATTTGTTTTACATGACAATGGAACATCATTTTTTGACAGTTTAATGAGATACATATGGCGGGAAACAGTATCAGGACCGCTTCGCGTCTGCGGGGCAGCGAATTACCACAGACTGTTCACATTTCATTGTTGATTATGTCACCGATAGCACCAATCAAAAGATGTATCTAGATCTTTTAATTTCAATCTTAAATTATAAGATCTAAATAAAATTTTACTGTTTATGCATGCATTTTTAAGAAATATGCTTCTCGGAAAACCGAAGACATTGTGACGTAAATGGTGTTGTCAGTGACGTAATCAACATAGAAATGTGAACAGTGTGTGGTAATTCCCTGTCCTGCACACAAGATGCGGTCCTGATACTGTTTCCCGCCAAATTTATCACATTGTTGTATTTACATTTCACATTGTTAATGCCCCCACCTTTCAATCTTCATGGCTTCATTTATAGCATCAGTACATGGAGTAACCATACAAGGAAGTGGTGCATCTTGACTTTCAAAGGCTCAGTTTAGTAATTTAAGACCCACTGAGCCTCTTGTTTGTAATACTCCCCCACTCAAGTTATAACTTAACCCCTTTTAAAACACTTAAATCTGACTGAACAGATGGTGGCAATGAATCAAGGTTTTACTGTGTACAAAGTCTTAAAAAGAACATACATTAATTCACTTAGATTAGTGGTTATAATAAGCTTGTAAATTATTTTGTTCAATATTATTTTCAGATGTTCTACTTTTTTGTGCACACTTACTTTGGCCCGAAAAGTACTAATGCAGGGGCCTGCAATGTCTGGGATAAACATGGTCTATTATAATAGTCTCAAGCTCTGTGGCTCTAAATGGGGAAATATTTTGGGGCCTATGCATATTAACTCATCTGAGCAAATGTCCAAGGTGAGCAATTTAGATGTCATCTGTACATGAACTACAGAAAATAGTAACAGATATTCCCCAGGTGAGCAAGTTAAGGCCCATGGGCCCCTTGTAGGATAAAACTAAAGTGTCAGAGAAAAGGCCTATAGACCCCTTATTATTATTTTATAATTGAGCCAAATACAGTCATTATGGTATGGAAAATAATGTTTTATATGTATTTTTGTAGGATCTGAGTTCTTATGGTATGGTAATGCAGACATAATGGTGCTGCCAGCTGGTGGAAGTATGTGCAATGTAGCAATTTTTGAAAAAAAGAAAGAGAGACTGAAAACATTTGTCGAGAAAGAACAAGTTGAATCTAACAGCCAAATCAGCAAAACAAAGCAAAATAAATCTGCAATCAGGGAACAAGAAAATGTGAAACAGATTGTCGCTCAAGCCATAACATTTGCATATTACCAGAAAAAGTTTCAGACTAATAAGAAATTGCCGAAAACCAGTTTGATTCCAACAGTGGCTGCATGTAAAGACGGTTTTGATATCTACTTGTATGATTTTGATAATGATGTCCTTTTGAGGAATATGGGACCCCCGATTCCATTTTATGCCAAATCAACAAATAAATTAAACACTTCAGCATTGTTACAACTTTGGATGGTTATCAATCATACATTTTTCTCACCATATTTAGATGTTTGTGTACTAAATCAGTTAAAAAACTCATGTGAATTAGGTAAATTTGCAGACGACACTGACTATTTTTTATATGTTATGGACTCAATGAGTTCATCTACAGTTAAGCCCAGGATTGAGACAAGATTTGATGAAGAATATGATGATGTTTTTCTGAACCGTTTATTGAAGAAAGGTGTGCAAAATTAATGAAAAAAGTTGTTCAAAATTAATAAAAGACTTTAAAAAATTATAAAATTTTCAGACTCTGTATTTTCTTGAAATGCCAGGTGATGTTGTCATGATGAGTGTTCATTCTAGAAGGGGCCATGGTGTCGTATGCTCCTCTTTTGTGTTTTGTTTTAAATGGTGTATAGCTCCACTTGGCAAAAAATTCAGATGAGCTTTTGCCGTGGTTGTGGCTAGTTTGCGCCATTCAACATGTGCTATGCATCCGTAAACATTTTACATTTAAATCATCTATTCCTAAACTACTGGGCAAGTTTGACATTTGAGACGAATCACGTCTTGTTTCAGAAGTAAGGTAAAGGTAATGGTAATGGTGTTATACGCCAGAGTCAATATTCTTTCACTTATAATGATATTGTCAGTTCTGGGATGGTGGAGGGAACTGTAGTGTATGAAGACATCTAAGTGAACTGACTGTAACTTGGAACTGCCTATGTTGGATTCAAACTTAGGTGGTGTCAAGCACTGCAATATTTAATGATGGCTTAAAACTTCTCAGCAACTTAGTGAATGGCTTTCAGCATTTCACAAGTAAAGGGATTATGTTTCATTAGGGCCTTATACAGGGAGAAATATTTTGAAATCTTTATGTTAAAATACAATTCATAGACATTAGATATGTCATATCTAGCATCCCAATGACATATACATTATAATTTACACAAATCATTACTTTTAGATGCTACATTTGGAAAATAGATTCTCCACTTAGCCTAATTTGTCAGTTTCAAAGTTTTTACTTTGCTTTGGGATTGTGATTTGGACATGGATTAGTATGTTTCTTTTTGATATAATTTACATTCATAAAGACCATTGGTCTATAAAGTCCAACATTTCCTTGGTCTCTTAGGTGCTCTTTATATAATTTTTTTCTGTGCACATGCAACTATGGCACCTGACACTGGGCTATAACACGTAACACTGGACTATGACACCTGGCAGTGGACTACAACATTTGGCAATGGAGTAAACCCAACACTGGATCAAGGCACCTGACACTTGACTATAACACCTGACACTGGACTATGTCAATTGATAATGGACTATACTGGGCGCTGGTCTATGACATGCAAACACTGAACCATGACAACTGACACTGGACTATGTCGAGTGATAATGGACTATACTGGGCGCTGGTCTATGACATGCAAACACTGAACCATGACAACTGACACTGGACTATGTCGAGTGATAATGGACTATACTGGGCGCTGGTCTATGACATGCAAACACTGAACCATGACAACTGACACTGGACTATGTCGAGTGATAATGGACTATACTGGGCGCTGGTCTATGACATGCAAACACTGAACCATGACAACTGACACTGGACTATGTCAATTGATAATGGACTATACTGGGCGCTGGTCTATGACATGCAAACACTGAACCATGACAACTGACACTGGACTATGTCAATTGATAATGGACTATACTGGGCGCTGGTCTATGACATGCAAACACTGAACCATGACAACTGACACTGGACTATGTCAATTGATAATGGACTATACTGGGCGCTGGTCTATGACATGCAAACACTGAACCATGACAACTGACACTGGACTATGTCGAGTGATAATGGACTATACTGGGCGCTGGTCTATGACATGCAAACACTGAACCATGACAACTGACACTGGACTATGTCGAGTGATAATGGACTATACTGGGCGCTGGTCTATGACATGCAAACACTGAACCATGACAACTGACACTGGACTATGTCGAGTGATAATGGACTATACTGGGCGCTGGTCTATGACATGCAAACACTGAACCATGACAACTGACACTGGACTATGTCGAGTGATAATGGACTATACTGGGCGCTGGTCTATGACATGCAAACACTGAACCATGACAACTGACACTGGACTATGTCGAGTGATAATGGACTATACTGGGCGCTGGTCTATGACATGCAAACACTGAACCATGACAACTGACACTGGACTATGTCGAGTGATAATGGACTATACTGGGCGCTGGTCTATGACATGCAAACACTGAACCATGACAACTGACACTGGACTATGTCGAGTGATAATGGACTATACTGGGCGCTGGTCTATGACATGCAAACACTGAACCATGACAACTGACACTGGACTATGTCAATTGATAATGGACTATACTGGGCGTTGGTCTATGACATGCAAACACTGAACCATGACAACTGACACTGGACTATGTCAAGTGATAATGGACTATACTGGGCACTGGTCTATGACATGCAAACACTGAACCATGACAACTGACACTGGACTATGTCAAGTGATAATGGACTATACTGGGCACTGGTCTATGACATGCAAACACTGAACCATGACAACTGACACTGGACTATGTCGAGTGATAATGGACTATACTGGGCGCTGGTCTATGACATGCAAACACTGAACCATGACAACTGACACTGGACTATGTCGAGTGATAATGGACTATACTGGGCACTGGTCTATGACATGCAAACACTGAACCATGACAACTGACACTGGACTATGACATCTGACAATGGATTGCAGCACATACTGTGACACATAACACTGGACTATACCTGACACAGGTCTATGACACTGGACTCTGAATCAGAGACCAACACATGACACAGGACTTTGACACTGACACTGGACAAGTGCAACATCCTTTATCTATTTACATTTGTATCCAAATGATATTTTCTTTGTTACAATGTGCTAAGATTTATGCAGCCAACCTTGCTTCCCTGGTTGAAATTAAACAGGTTTAACATATACTATGTCAATTTTCAAAGTTTTTACCTAGCTTTTTAGATTCCGACTGGCATGTTTGATTTTAATTTGTCGTCACTTTGATGGTTCAAAGGACAATCCATAATATCGGTAACATTTTTATTGAACACTTATTAATAGCACTTGACAGAATTTGTTTGGGATTAACGTTAGCTTTATGGAAATGGTCGGATTTCGATTACTGCCCTTGATCCCAAACGTTATTATTCAGTGACTCCAATTTCTACACCCACTTAAATCTTAAACTTGAATGAAAAATCTAACAATGACAAAATCCTCTTTGGATATTTGTGAAAAATAAATTTTCAACATGGAATTGTATGGTTTGTGATGTACAAAAGAAATGGAATTCCTTCTATTATTCATTCAATAATAAAAAACAAACAAAATCTGAAAAAGAAGTTATTTTAATCATAGAATATATATAATATTACATACATGTATATCGGTGACAATACTTGGATGGAAATGCGTGATCCAGCGAATTTTATGATAAAATGATATGAATGTCACTTCAATAAATCTGGATTTTTATGATATTAATTATTAAATTTGTTGATTTCTAATCAAAATACCAAAGCAAATAACATTAACAAAGAAATAAAACCTGGGCCGAATTATCTGCCTTAACGATAGTATGTTATTTAAGAAAAATAAAATACAGTACAGACCTGTCGAAAGTTTAACACTAAGTTGACCAAAAGGCGTTGAAGGTCGGCTGTCGAACTTTGGCTTAGATATGTCTAGCTTGTGGCTAAAAACCTACCAACTAAAAAGGAGTCGGAGCTCAGCTGTCCAGTGACCGAGATATTGACAGCCAGTGACGTAGCGTGCATATGAGCCAATAATCCTGTGCCTACACACTTTCCCACTTTTTTATATTAAAAAAATTAATCAAACTAAGTTGACCAAAAGGCGTTGACGGTCGGCTGTCGAACTTTGGCTTAGATATGGTTAGCTTGTGGCTGAAAACCTACCAAGAGTTAGATTACAGTTGAGTTATAACTAGCGAGGGACCGAATGTTCGGCAATTATTCGCTAGCATAGTGTTACACTTTCGATAGGACTATACTTTTTTCGTTATGGATGCAAGTATGAATAAAAATGGATAGTCCCGGCAAATTGCATGACGGTGATTGAAGTCGTTCATGTATAATCAATCAACCCACCTCCGACAAGCCAACTGACAAACGAACTGACAAACTTTCTTACACCAAGATCTGGCTCTGATGGAATTCGAACTCAGGCGGCGAGAGTTGTTGTGACCAATAGACCTGCGCTTTAGACCACAGACCATGTAGAGATTATTAAAATCTGAACATATATTGTGGATTCATGCGTGATAATTATGACATTTTATAATGTAGTGAAGTAATGAATGAAGCAAATGACACACATATAAATCTCTATAAACATCACAGTAGCGATGATCAATGTTACCCTACATACAAAGCACACAAACTGACATACAGAAACATTAATACAGTACAGACCTGTCAAAAGTTTATCACCGAGCTAACTAAAAAGGAGTCGGAGCTCAGCTGTCCAGTGACCGAGATATTGACAGCCAGTGACGTAGCGTGCATATAAGCCAATAATCCTGTGCCTACACACTTTCTCACTTTTTTATATTAAAAAATTAATCCAATAATTTATGTCATTTGCCATTCTGCCAATTGTCGTTTAAAATGATACAAGTCTTCATGAATTGACAAATTGTAGAATGAAAAAATCAGAAAAAAGAGATTCTTTTTGCAAATCTAAAATATTTTGTTTAGCTCTCAGATAAACCCATATTTTCGTCTAACTTGAGTGATAAGAAGTGAACATTTTCCTTGAATCCAGAAAAATGCACCAAATTTTGCTTCATTTTCCCCCAAAATTTTCAAGGGGAGCATGGTCCCGGATCCCCTTCGTGTACATGCACCGGCATCAGGCTTGCGCGATAATTCTTTGCTGGCTACGCAACTGATAGCTAGTGGTCTGCAATCTGTGATAGATAAAAAACATCTTCAGAAAAGACGTGAAGACACAGCTAACGAGGGGCCGAGATGAGCTGCAGTTTCAACACTAATCCGTTAGCTTAATGTTAAACTTTTGAGAAGCCTGTGCCATATAATATTTTGGAATTCATTTAGCATGTAAATATATAAATCTATAAAAATATACAAATACTAACTGAGGACTCAGAAGCTATGAAATAGCATATACATATTATTAAACAGGTACAAGCAAATGTTAAAAATCATGATCGGTCGTTTCTGAAAATGAAATAACCTGGAAAAAAACATTACAAGATATGTTTGGATTATTTAATATACTGTAAACTATTCAATTTCGCGTGTATTTATTTTCGCGGGAATTTAGACATCCGTGTAGTTAAATTTTTTTTGCGTTCTTGATATATGCACTAAAACACAATAGGCACAATTTATATTTCGCTCTGTATTAATTTTCGCGCAAAACAAACGACCGCAAAATACGCGAAAATTAGTATACCGCGAAATAAATACGTTTACAGTCGTTTGATGCCCTGTCATGTGCTACTTTTGAATTTTTACAAAACCAGCACACGTCAGCTCATATCATACAGTTGTGATACAAGGAAAACAATGAAAGATATTATTGTTATGTTGAGAGAATAGCGGCTTAGTTAAATAAAATATAGTTTTAAGCGCTGTTACAAACTTCTTTTGAAGTTTTTCAAAATAATCACATTACAGCTTATTATATTATGCAAGTATTCTACATGTTGATACATCAATAGCATATTCACAGTTAGTCCGACTAATCAGCTCACTAAACCCCCATTTTAATTTTTTGACTTGTTGGAGGTTTGTGGTCTGACAGCTTCAATTATTGAATTCTTGAAATTTCTGGCGAAAACGGCAGAAACAAAAACATGCGTCGATAACTTCCAGTATTTCCTTACCTCGCTCTTGCTGACAACATGGACACTTCCTAAAACATTATTGTACCGATCATGCTTATTTTTAATAAAATCATCGATATCGGTAGAAATACAAGGTTTTCTGATGTCTCCTCAGCTCTCTGTCACTTCGCATCATGAAGACATTACTAATCTGCATTGACCATCATTTCAAGAAATCAATAATGGAATCTGTCAGACCACAAACCTCCAACAAGTAAAAAATTAAAATGGGGGTTTAGTGGGCTGATTAGTCGGACTAATTCACATTGTTACAATTATCATGAAAATGCAGTGCAGACCTGTCGAAAATTAAACACAGAGCTAACCATAAGTAGTAAAATCTCAGCTTCCCAGTGGTCAAGGTACATGTATGGATAATTAGTGACCAACAACTTACTGAAAATTGTTGGACAGTTTTTGAAAAAGCTGCTGAGATAAGCTATCGTTGAGCCAAGATGAACTTGTTAGCTTTGGTATTAAACTTTTGACAGGCCTGTACTGTATGTATATTGTAAACGTTATATTTGCCCATTTTACATATTGTCTTGAAAACAACTTAGCTTTTCATGTGATAAATTACACAAACCATTTTTCACCCGATGAATCACTATAGGGCTATATAAATATATTATCTTTTTCAATAAAACTATACTGCCATTCTTAAAGATAAATGTATATTTGACCACAGTAGGTAAACATTACAATCATCATGCCAAATTTCATTAACGCAATTAAAATATTAAAGTTATTGTAGAACGTGTATTTAAGTGATAACATAAGCATCTTTATTTATTCAACAAAGTTTTTCTTATAAAACATTTGTCTTGGTTTTATTTAATTTTGATGAAAAAATATAAAAATGTGTTTAAAATATATTTTTTTAAGATAAAACTAAAGTTTAGCTGAAAAAGAACATTTTTAACAAAAATCTTTTCAACAATTTAACAGTCTGTAATGATATGTTCAGTTTTAAGGGTGTAATAATTTATGGATGGAAGTGAATATGGATTTATTTTCATGTTGCCAAAACATGGATATTTAGCACTATGCTGCCACTTTTGTCCCTGCTGCCAGGCACTCACATATACATGTACCGTATTTCTCCACCTAAAACACGCTCTCTGGGCAAAACCTGGTTAAAAGTGCGAGTTTTAGGCGAGTGAATACGTAATAATATACAGACTTAGTACTATAGTACTAATGAGACACATAACAACGAAAGTACTATACACAAACTAGTATGTAGATGAACTGGAGCACTGGCTATAATACTAGTAACAGTCGTATCAATCCTGACAGAACTTTGACCTGTAAAAAAGGAACATATTTTAACAATTAATAACACTGACGATTTGACAATTAATGACATTAACTATTTGACAAAATAATCAGCAGGTTTCATCAAATTGATCTAACATTTAGTATCTTATTCTATATTGTGAGCGTATTTATTTTTGCGGTTTACAAATTTTGTTTGTTTTGCATGAAATTTAAGAACAAGCGAAAATTAAATTATGCGTAATGTGTTATAGAACATATTGAAAAACGCGAAAATTAAAGTTAGCAAATATGTTTTTATTTCGCATACCTTGAAAATAAATACACGCGAAATTAAATACGTTTATAATATACGCCTAGAGTTATGACATTAACGATTTGACAAAATAATCAGTAGGTTTCATCACATTGATCTAAGATATAGTATCGACTTATATGCAGATAGAGTTATGTTTTCTATGACGTTAAACAACTATTGAAATTCAGTAAGCTTAGTTGGTCAAGTACTCGCTCTGTACATACTGTATTTTGGATTTAAGAGTATCAATCCCGGCGGTGTCTGACCAAGACATGAAATCGTTAGTTACTGTTCTTTCACCAAGCACTCTTTCAACATTTAGAAATGGAAGTCGGGGCTCTTTAAACTCCCCTTACCCTGCCCTAAGTGCAATGTATTAACATGGACTTATAACCTCATTTAATAAACGAATCTATGGCAAATGGTTTGCGATTCCGATAACATAACAAAATACCATTAAATACGCTGTCCAGATATCTAACCAATTCTTACCTAATGCGAAATAAATAGTAGGCGATTTTGCACCATCTCCTCCTCCGCTATAACCCGCAATTCTGACTGCGTAGACATAATCCTTCTCCAACTTTGATATAACTTGTTCTGTTGGATTCTTCTCCGTTATCAGTTCCTCCGCCATTCGGAAGTTCTCGTTGGCTTTCCACAGATATATCTGTTAAAGTAAGAGCATGAAAAATCAAACACAACCATATCTCTCCATATTCAAATCATCATGAAAAAATCAAAGTAAAAACTTTAAAACTGGCCGATTAAGCAAACACGTGAACTCCCACCGGGAATTGAAGACTGGCTGTCTGGCTTTCTACAACAGATGTATTAAAACCAGAGACAGACGTGTTTGACAGTTTGCTTAGTGCAAAATCTCAACATGGAAAAAACTAAAGTTTAATTGTGGTAAAATGAAGCCAAAACCTCTCCTTCCGATCCGGTCAATTTCATTAAAATGTCACCAGATTGCACCATTTGATTTTGAAGTTTACAGGAATCACCCCTAGCATGCATTTGGCACAAAGTTTTATTCTTTTTTTGAAACCACATCATTTCCATCTTGCTACGCTCATGTACTGAGTTGGATACTAACCTTATACCCTTTTAATGTATCTTCGTCAGTAGTTGTACTTATTCCTCTCCAAAACAGTTTAACACTGTCAAATCCATGAGAAACCACTCTTACTTCTTGTGGATACAGAAACGGTGCTGTAAAAGACATAGTCACACAATTATGAAGCAATAAATTACTTATCATGCTTATGTATGGTTCATTCGAAAAAATTTCTCCATAGGTAGTTCAGGTAAACTTTTTGTTAAAATGTATTTTGTTTATGATCAAAAACAAACATTCTAATCCATGTCTGAATCACAAACCAGAGGCAAAGTGAAACTGACAAGTTAGGTCAAACACCTAAACTTCCACACGAAAAGTCAGGCCGGTTGCTTCGGAAGGGTAAACACATTCTGGTTAATGTAGCTAGCTACACCTACAACAAAAACGAATTAATGTCAAGCTAGCAATAGAAAGAATCTTCAATGCAAATTTGTTATATTATGACATTTTGACAATATCTGATATTTTTGTATTTCAAAGCAATATGAGACGTTTCCGTTTCATTTATGCAATTGCACTTATATCACAACTGTATTGTGAATAAAAGTGGTCAATTAAAAAATTTCAAGGAAAACTAGACATTTCTTTTTATTAACACATCTCATATTTATAATATCGATAAGAGGGGTAAATACTACAGTACAGTCCTGGCCAAAGTTTAACAATAAGCTAACAAAAATGAGTCGAAGGTCGATTGTCGATCGAGTGACAGATATATTGATAGCCAGTGACCAAAAAGCGATCGAGAGATAGGTAACAGCTTTCAAGATATAGCTAACGAAGAGCCGAGATGACTGTCAATTTGGCCCTAATTTGTTAGCTCAGTATTTAACTTTCGACAGGTCTGTACCGCACTTGCTCTTGGGTTAACAGTCGATTGTGGAAAAGTGTGGAGACGAGGTGGGGTGATATAAGCTTGCACTTGTTCCAGACTCCAGTATAAATTTTTTGTTTTGTTTTTTTTGTATTATTTGTATAGTTTATTGATATATCATTATAGTTTCAATTAAGTTCTTAACCTAGCAAACATTTCGTTTAACTGTTTCACGTACCAAAACTGAACGTTTCTCCTGGATATTTTTGACCAAGTGGACCAAGTCCAGCAGAGTTAAATACTTGGACCTGTGTATAATAATAAGTGTCACTGGCTAGACCGATGACGACTCCGCTTGACCTCTGACCTTTAAAACGTATAAATCTCTTGTATACTGGTTCTTCCTCATATCGCAGCCAGTAGTTAACCTTAAACAAAAACAATCAGAAGTTTTCAATAAACAAATACAGCGAAACCTCTCTTAACCGGTCACTCTCTAAACCGGACAACTCTCTATTCCGGACAAATCTCTATTCCGGACAAAATATTTGGTCCCGAATTTATCCTTCTTTTTTCAACTAACAAAAACCTCCCTAAACCGGACATTGTAGTCAATTGAATTTAATACAATGATTTCATTAAATAAAAGTAAAAATAGTTTACATGTTCTTTCTAGATTTTTTTAGTTACTTGTCCGGTTTGTAGAGGTTTTACTGTACTTTAAATGTATTTATTTTCGCGATATACTTACTTTCGCTTATTTTGCAAACGTTTGTTTCGCACGAAAATTAATACAAAGTGAAAATCATTCTGTCTATTGTTATAGCGCATATTTCAAAAATGCATAAATTTAACTTTTTCCGTAACCGCGAAAATAAATACACGTGAAATTAAATTTGTTTACAGTAGGTAAGTTAACATTAATAAAACAACATTTCGGACCATGTGCATACAGCAATTTTAAATGCAAAGTAAAAGCTTAAAAAACTGATAAATTAAGTTTAGTACGTAAACTCCTATAGGGAATTTTACACTTTAATCAAGTTCATATTGTTGTAATGTGTTTTTGGTAAGTGACATCGATGTTGGATAGGTATAAAGCGTCGCTTTAGGTACCAAAGCTTCTCTCAACGCTTTCGTTCGAAACCAACAAGGATAGATCTCAGTGTGAGAGAGTGTGTCAGTTCTGTTGCAGAAGGTGCAAAAATGAAATATCTACACAAACCGTTATATTCCTTCATGTTTATTTAGTAAGTAGTGACAAATCTTCAATATGGGTTTAGGTACGTCCATAGCATTACAATTTAGTAAAATTAGGTTTGAAGTTACAACCATGATGTTGACTGTCTACAAATGGCATATTATTTTTGAACAACTGTAGATACATATTTGGAAGACAGACAAGACAGCGGTATCTGTTTTATGGCTCTTACTTGATATCCGCCTATTTTTCCTCTCATTTTCTCTCGTGTGTCCTCTACTTCAGTCCAGCTAACTTCCAGTGCTGTGCTGTTAAAACCACTTGACGACACATCCAATGGGGCAGCTATTGGCACTAAAAGCAGAAACAAACAAAAGGTTTGTGGGTTTCCTTTACTATTGCTTAACTATAAGCCTATAAGCATGGGAAAGGTGTTGATATTATAGGACCTTCAGAACCTCTTGAACTTCAATGATCTAAATAAATAACTAACTCGTTTATAATCACTACAAGACATAAAATCTCCTCCATTTTGTAAAAAGTTTTTCCATTTTCCATTCCCATAAGTCAAGTTTTAAATTTTGTCGCATAAAATGATGAATAAAGCTAGGACAGATTGAAAAGCTATTTGGACACAGGCGTAAATGAATTACCCTTCCGGAGCAGCCGGTCTCACTTCCCTGGTGGAAGTTCAGGTGTCTAACCTAACTTGTCAGTTTCAAAGTGTTTACTTTGCTTCTGGATTTTGATTCGGACATAGATTAGTATGTTTGTTTTTGATTCGTACAAGCCCCGTCGAAAACCAACAATAAAGTAATTGCGTTTTGCTCTCTTCATGGTAAGTAGAAACATGTGAATAAAACGATAAATTCTCTTGCTTCCATCAAATTGCGCATATTGTTATTATTATAATCACAATTTGTAAACCGTCAACATCCAATTTTCACAAGAGACTATGTTCTAAGTAAATTGTTACTACAGCATGTACAGTGTAGACTTGTCGAAAGTTGGATACGATTAAGACTCAGAACTGAGTGGCCAAGATATGGATGGATACTGGCTGATAAGCTGGCGAGAGATGAACAACTTTTATCGAAAACTTGTCGATATATAGCTATATTTACAATATGACTGTACCTGTCTTCGATGAAACATACAGAAGCAATTGTATTTCAATTCCCAATGAAAGACAATGGGGGCCATGACCCTTGATGTGTATTAATTTTCCCGCAATATTACGTCATGTCCTACACAGGGGGTCGCGTGGTCATGTGAGACACGCCGATCTCGCATGGCTAAAAACCCTATATCACACGAGCAAATTTGGAAAAAATAGCGCCAAGGTACAAAATATTTATTAAAAGAAAGAATTGTAAATGCACGCGCCACACTATCTTTCATTACCCCTTGAAATACCATGACCAGAATGTCATTTCTTAAAGCGAGTGGACGGAAATAAGCCGTCGATACGGCACTTATTTGTTAGCTTAGCGCTAAAATTTCGACAGATCGGGTCTGTAAATGACCAAAATAAAGCTATTAAAAATGAACATTAATTAATATGGTATGGTGTTTTTCAGCAAACTGCGCATGAAATTTACTTACTTCCTTCTGCTGAGAACACCAACACTGATGACGAGTTTGTTCCTGGACCTAATCTATTCCAAGCCTGTATCTTTACTTCATATTCCAAATAAAAGTTATTTTCACCGACCAATGTAACAAACTTCTCTGTTTCCCAGTCAATACCTTGTTTCTGAAACCATCAATACAATATAAACATATATAAGCATATAAAAACAGTAAAAGCGGTTTTTCCAATAAAATGCATTATTAAAAGAGGATGGTTATCGCAAATGCTCTTAATTAGCAAAATTTTGTGTTTAATATTTGAATATTAATAAAAAAAGTTTCTAGCAAAATTTAATCTAAATTATTTTAATACTGATAGAAAAAGTTTCTGATAAAAATGACTCATTTATTAAAACATTTATGTAATCCAAAAATCAATGACACGACAGATATTCAACCCGAAACAGCAATTTAAACAAGAAGATTGCAACCAGTTGTGTGAAGATAATTATGAACCTTAAAGAGTAAGTATGATGGCAAGTTGAATAGCTTTGCTTAATTTAAAAATATTTATCATAACGTTTTTGACAAGAAGACCTTTAATATTTGCTCGCTTTCTGGTTTGTCTATAGATGACAATGCTTAGCTGACAAAAGCTATGTCTACGTGTATGTTGTTTGATGAAAACTTTTGAAATGAACATCCTTATGGCACAAATAAATCTAGGTAAGAATGTGAACTACATTGCTTTGAATAAATTAGGCTAAAGAATTGTCACTTAATATTGTGCGATACTTACAAATTCCCATTTTCCACTGGTATCTCCATTGTATAGTCTCCAGTAGACCGTATAAGTGAGGCCTACACCTCCATGATATCGGCGATGAAGTTTCTATCAAATAAAAGTTACATCATTTTATATTTGTTACCAATATCATTAGGCTGATCAGTTAAAGTGTTGGAATTTTTCATAATGACAATGATGAAGCACTTGTATACTTGAACCACAACACCCGATAACAACTTTTCCAAGTATATTATAATAGGTCTTTCTGAACAGTTTTGGCATCTCTAATTGAACTAATAGTTACAATATAAAAATCAGATCCTAAACTGCATATGAAGTCATGGTTGCCAAGTGGTTATAGCGCCTTGGACAGATCCTAGTTTGAAAACGTTCGTCAGTGCTAGTACTAACCATCGGTGATTATTTCCGGCACCACTCTGGATCTGAACGATAAAACAGTGATGTCGTCATGGGTTCGTAAAACCACTTATGCTTCACTCAAAACTGCAAAAAAACTCGATTTAAAAAAGTTCTGAACTTGAACCGTCCTACCTTCCAAGTTATGGTTAAATCTCCAACACTACCACCGCCTCCTCCAAGTCCACTGGGGGCTTCTGATGGTGGTGCTTGTAAAGTCTGGTAATATCCTATAAACAGAACAGTTAATTTAATAGTATCCATATTTTGGTAGTTGTACAACAATTGTGAAGTCAACCCCCAGTGCTTTTGTTACAACTTTACATCTTGTTATATTTTTGAAGCACCAAAATTTGGGATTTATGTTCAATTTCAAATAAGAGATTTTCATTATATCTATCCAAAACGTTGTGGATTTAACCGTTTTATTTCCAAAGAATAACACGAGGTTGATATGATAGCATGGCAGATACTACATCTTAATTTGAAAAAATAATTTGATACCCTACCAGAAAAATCCCTTCTGAAGAAACTACAGTACAGACCTGTCGAAAGTTAAACATCGAGCTAACGGTAATGTGTCAAAGCTCGGGGGTCGATTGGACGATATAAGGGGTTCCGGAAAGCTGACAAAATGTATAGGTAACAAGGGACCGAGATAAAATGTCGATGAGGCACTAATTCGTGAAATTAGGCAGGTTTTCACCTTTTTACCTTTATCTTTGAAATTTCAGAATAATGCCAATTATGAAATGACCTTGATCTTTTAAATAAGCAATTAGTATACCAAGAATACTTTGATCATCCTCACATCCTCAAATCACAGATGAACTCAATGGCATCAGGGTCTGATAAGCTGAACTTTGACAATCAGTTCCTCAAACAATCTTTGATGTCAGCCTTCCTTTGATCTCGTAGCATCATTTTGGACAGGTCTGTACTGTGGTTAGTATGTTTTTAATGAGTCGATCACATGTTTAATATAGATAAAAAGAATGTATACTGGCAGCAAACAAGGCAACCAAGAGTACGATACATACATATTATATACACAGTGTGTAGGTACAACCCTCAGTATCAGGTCGAGTCCTTTTTTCGTAGCCGTATCACTACGAGTCGCGCTTGCGCGACGAGTAGTGATACAGCTACGAAAAAAGGACGAGACCTGATACGAAGGGTTGTACCTACACACTGTGTATATAATATTTTTATCTAACATTTCCAATTAGGATATTTAAAATAATAAAAAAACAATACTTAGTGTGAAAAAAATACATTTTACCACAGAAAACCACTGAACTATGTTATGACATTTGTTCTAGATTCTCCCGAATGACGTCACAATGATAACATGCACGTGCACTTTACCGCCAATGTTGTATCACCACAGTGTGGTGATACAAGATTCTGTATCTAGGTGTTTGATAAAACTTGTATTTCGTAGAAAAACTAGTCTAATGTTAGATAAAAATAAATGATAGAAGCAGTCAAAAGAAGACATGGTAAAAATTTGGACCACCAACACAAAATTCTCGACTTTGGACGCGTTCTAGAATATATGTCTAGTTTTGAGGATGTAGAACAATTAGAAGCTCTAAATTGTTGTATTTAAAAACTTTGATGCATCATTATCCTGTCAAATATGGAAGCACGTGGCCTAGTGGTTAAGGCGTTGGACTCATGATTCGAAGGTCGTGGGTTCAATCCCTGGACCGGGCGATGTGTTGTGTTCTTGAGCAAGACACTTAATTTCACGTTGTTCCAGTTCACTCAGCTGAAATTTAAATGAGTACCAGCAAAATGCTGGGGGTTAACCCTGCGATGGACCGGCGTCCCATTCAGGGGAGAGTCTTGTACTCTCAGTCGCTTAACGCCACCGAAACCGGGATAAGCTCCGGCCTGATGGGCCTAATGGCTCGGGACAGACTTTAACTATCCTGTCAAATACATACAGTGCAGACCTGTCGAAAAACACGAAGCTTACGAATTGGTGCCGATTTGGCACTTCACTTTGGCCCCTCGTTAGCTGTATTGCGGCAGGTTTTCGGGAGCTGCTATCTATTCCTTAGGTAAAAACATTCAATATATCGGAAACCGAACTTCAGCTCCTTTTCGTTAGCTCGGTGTTAAACTTTCAAGGTCTGTACTTTAATTTAATCTACTAGACTTACGTGACGGTTGGCTATATATCCCATAGCCAAGTTGGTTTATAGCTTGTACCCGGAAACGATAACCATTTCCTGGATCTAGACTTGTAACAAAGAAATGGCGTTTATCTCTGTTTGTTCCACTTAACTTGGTCTGTATCTCAGGTATGTCTGAAATCGTAACAAAATACAATAAGAAAAATACTATGGAACTATGAGTATGTTTACAGATAAAAAACATGGATTTTTTAATTCTGGAAGAAACGCACTATAAATCAAAACATACCGGTCTTTTTTTCAAATCCCAATCCCAAAAGCAATGCAAAACATCTTTGGGAAACCAGAAAATCAAAGACACTACGTGAATTTTTGTCAGAGAGGTGAAGACGGTGCTCAAGAAGATTAAACACATTCTGTCTAACAACAGACACATGTCATGCATGTGAAATCAAAATTAAGAATTAAAGGAATATGAAACCAATGGACGATTGTGTTTTTTAATTGAGAATATATATCCAAATATCAAAGTTGAAGGTAAAGTAGTGGCGTTTTTACACCCAAGACAAGATTTTTGTCATTAATATCGAGGCTTTGGTTCAATGATGGTGGATGGAACCCGCCAGAAAACAGCGGCTCTTGTGCAGGCAAACTCACAAATTTTTTTTTCAAACTGGGATCTGCCCTAAGGAATGAAACCAAACGGCACATGGGTTGTAATTAGTATCCCAGTTCTTTAGACCACTCAACCACAGAAGACTAGTTCTCTATATCATGTTTATAGAAAAAATGGATTAATTTTTGACTAGATCAGAATTTAAACGTGTCGACCTCACTATATTATAAAACTTATTAAATTTAAAAGGCTTGGTAGAGAACTGAAACTGACAAAGTGGTAACAATCATGTATTCAGGTAACAAAAATGAAAGAGGTACATCAAAGTTAAACACACAAATCCGTTCGGAAATAAAAGTATATTTAATCATTTAACCTACTTTCAGCAACTGTAATCCATTTATCTTTTTCAAAATCCGATTCGGCTTCTATCCGGTAATGTGTTATAGCTTTCCCGTGGTCAGATCCAGGAAACCAGAACAGGTGTATAGAAGTACTGGTTACTGAAGCAGCCTCTCCGTATACTCCAAGTGGTTCACCGGGCGGTCCTATAAAATATATTTGAAAACCTACTTCGCTGTTTTCATACCGTATGAATGGCATAAAATAAGAAAAAAAGTTATCACTGAAGGCGGACACACTTTTGCTTCAGAAGCATTCGAGATCTTTGAGGTCTTGAGTAAGTGTGTGAGTGTGTGAGTGAGTGAGTGAATTATTGTTTAGAGCCGCATAGGCATTTTTACTGTATTTCCATAAATAGAGTGCACATGATTTTTATTATTTATTTCTTTTAATTGAAAATGTTTCCATTAAACTATAAATAAAATGCATTTAAAATGCACTGACCTAACTAAATTATATTTTTAATTTAAAACATTATTGTTCAGTTCTCCTGTACATAGAGAAATTTTGCGAAAATTTTGAAAATTGATTTATCAAGTTTAAACACCAATTGAGCCTCATTCAAAGTTATATGAAGGCAATTAGGGTCAGGTAGGTCATTGTTGTTCGGGTTTTTTTTCCAGGTGTGATCATCATGAATATTCCAACTATGACATAACGTTTATACATGTGTAGTTGTTCCAAGTAAGACGGTACAGAAGGGATAATTTTGACATAGTGATATTTGTTGTTTTGTTAAAAAGTTCAAAAGTTGCTCTATGTACAGAATTAAGTTCACTTTTTCATGAATTGAAAATATTTTTTCCTATTAGGTCAGTATACTTTGTATTAAGTTTTGACAAATTGTTTGTGACTTTGTTGGAAAATACAATTTTATTCTTGCATTTTCCGTGTGCACGGAATTTGTGGAAATACAGTACAACTTTTTGTGTGGCTACACTAGTACAAGTAAAATAAAACATAATAGAATGGAAATTTAACTAATAAATACCAAAAAATAGCATGGACTAGTAACGTATCACAGGGTCCGTTTATTTTCCGAAGTAACATATCACAGGGTCAGTTTATTTTTCGAAGTTTATTTTCCGAAGTAACATATCACAGGGTCAGTTTATTTTTCGAAGTTTATTTTCCGAAGTAACATTTCACAGGGTCAGTTTATTTTTCGAAGTAACATATCACAGGGTCAGTTTATTTTTTGAAGTTTATTTTCCGAAGTAACATTTCACAGGGTCAGTTTATTTTTCGAAGTAACATATCACAGGGTCAGTTTATTTTCCGAAGTAACATATCACAGGGTCAGTTTATTTTCCGAAGTAACATTTCACAGGGTCAGTTTATTTTTCGAAGTAACATATCACAGGGTCAGTTTATTTTTCGAAGTAACATATCACAGGGTCAGTTTATTTTTCGAAGTTTATTTTCCGAAGTAACATTTTACAGGGTCAGTTTATTTTCCGAAGTAACATTTCACAGGGTCAGTTTATTTTTCGAAGTAACATATCACAGGGTCAGTTTATTTTTCGAAGTAACATATCACAGGGTCAGTTTATTTTTCGAAGTTTATTTTCCGAAGTAACATTTCACAGGGTCAGTTTATTTTCCGAAGTAACATATCACAGGGTCAGTTTATTTTTCGAAGTTTATTTTCCGAAGTAACATTTTACAGGGTCAGTTTATTTTCCGAAGTAACATTTCACAGGGTCAGTTTATTTTTCGAAGTAACATATCACAGGGTCAGTTTATTTTTCGAAGTAACATATCACAGGGTCAGTTTATTTTTCGAAGTTTATTTTCCGAAGTAACATTTCACAGGGTCAGTTTATTTTCCGAAGTAACGTATCACAGGGTCAGTTTATTTTCCGAAGTAACATATCACAGGGTCAGTTTATTTTTCGAAGTAACATTTCACAGGGTCAGTTTATTTTTCGAAGTAACATATCACAGGGTCAGTTTATTTTTCGAAGTAACATATCACAGGGTCAGTTTATTTTTCGAAGTTTATTTTCCGAAGTAACATTTTACAGGGTCAGTTTATTTTCCGAAGTAACATTTCACAGGGTCAGTTTATTTTTCGAAGTAACATATCACAGGGTCAGTTTATTTTTCGAAGTAACATATCACAGGGTCAGTTTATTTTTCGAAGTTTATTTTCCGAAGTAACATTTCACAGGGTCAGTTTATTTTCCGAAGTAACATATCACAGGGTCAGTTTATTTTTCGAAGTTTATTTTCCGAAGTAACATTTTACAGGGTCAGTTTATTTTCCGAAGTAACATTTCACAGGGTCAGTTTATTTTTCGAAGTAACATATCACAGGGTCAGTTTATTTTTCGAAGTTTATTTTCCGAAGTAACATTTCACAGGGTCAGTTTATTTTCCGAAGTAACGTATCACAGGGTCAGTTTATTTTCCGAAGTAACATATCACAGGGTCAGTTTATTTTTCGAAGTAACATATCACAGGGTCAGTTTATTTTTCGAAGTTTATTTTCCGAAGTAACATTTTACAGGGTCAGTTTATTTTCCGAAGTAACGTATTACAGGGTCAGTTTATTTTCCGAAGTAACATTTAACAAGGTTTGTTTTCCGAAGTAACATATCACAGGGTCAGTTTATTTTCCGAAGTTTATTTTCCGAAGTAGCATATCACAGGGTCAGTTAATTTTCCGAAGTTTATTTTCCGAAGTAACATATCACAGGGTCAGTTTATTTTCCGAAGTAACATTTCACAGGATCAGTTTATTTTCCGAAGTAACGTATCACAGGGTCAGTTTATTTTCCGAAGTAACATATCACAGGGTCAGTTTATTTTCCGAAGTAACATATCACAGGGTCAGTTTATTTTCCGAAGTAACATTTCACAGGGTCAGTTTATTTTCCGAAGTAACATATCACAGGGTCAGTTTATTTTCCGAAGTAACATTTCACAGGGTCAGTTTATTTTCCGAAGTAACATATCACAGGGTCAGTTTATTTTCCGAAGTTTATTTTCCGAAGTAACATATCACAGGGTCAGTTTATTTTCCGAAGTAACATTTCACAGGGTCAGTTTATTTTCCGAAGTAACATATCACAGGGTCAGTTTATTTTCCGAAGTAACATTTCACAGGGTCAGTTTATTTTCCGAAGTAACATTTCACAGGATCAGTTTATTTTCCGAAGTAACATATCACAGGGTCAGTTTATTTTCCGAAGTAACATATCACAGGGTCAGTTTATTTTCCGAAGTAACATATCACAGGGTCAGTTTATTTTCCGAAGTAACATTTCACAGGATCAGTTTATTTTCCGAAGTAACATTTCACAGGATCAGTTTATTTTCCGAAGTAACATATCACAGGGTCAGTTTATTTTCCGAAGTAACGTATCACAGGGTCAGTTTATTTTCCGAAGTAACATTTCACAGGGTCAGTTTATTTTCCGAAGTAACATATCACAGGGTCAGTTTATTTTCCGAAGTAAGTTTATGTAACAATATGGGGTTTATCATAAAAGTCTGTTGAACACTGTATGCAATATGTTCACAAATTGAACCTGAAACAATTTTTGTGTAAGTTCACTATTTAATACATAAATATATAACCACTGTATAACAGCTAAGCTAACACGCCCTTAAGAGCTCACATTACAAAAATTCTTCAAACGGACTGAAATGGATATCATCACTGCTGCTAAAAATTTGTCTATAATCCGTCTCAAAGTTCAGCTTGAAGATGCAACTCAATATTTAAACACTCTTTAAGCCATATTTTGATTAAGCATATAATTTGTAAACAAGTCTTAAAGAAGCCTTCTAAAGAAGGTTCATTGTGCGACTGTATTTCTGGTTGTCACCATGATTATGGGAGATCAGTTTATAACTTTCCGCAGATACAATAATTATATGTTTAACTTACCCTCGATTTTTAATTCTCCTTTAGCCGATACTTCGCTCAGCGTGGTTCTTGCTATACACTCATAAGTACCAGCATTCCAAAACTGAGCCATCTTTACCATCATACCAGAAGCATGTGGGCTCTAAATTAATGACCATAAAATTATTATATTTTTGATATACATTTAGCTTTTTCACAGACATAGAACACTCTTTGGTAAACAACAATTGTATCTCATTTTCCGTTGGTTTTTTAGCCAATACATTCACCATAACATAACATTGCATTCTAAATATTTTGCATGGTATTGATTTCCAACAAGTGACATCGAGCTAACGACATCAGATACATATGGTGCCTTAGGATATAGCTAGCTGCTGTCTATAGGCTCTTAATGCAGGAGTCCCGAATGATATAATTATGTTTTTTAAAACGTCTTATGCATGTTTCACATGCGCATTGTGAATTTGTTTCCCTTTTTATATACATGTTTATGGATAAATTATTTCCCCTTCCACTTCTCAGTTGAATTACTTTATTTTTCTATACCTCGTTTAATTACTTTCCTTTGCGATACCAAATTAATTTCATTTTCATTACCATATTAAACTTTATGCATATAAAGGTATGATGTAATGATAGCCATGGAGCCATTTAAAGGTCTTGATCAGCCTATTAGGCTTGCAATGCAATGTTCATAAGTTCACAATTTATTTGTAATAAGCTTACTTCATTGAAATGATATGTTACTTACTCTGGCATAATGAAAGTCTTTGTCGATGTCAATGGTCTGTCCGTTAAATTTCCAGAT
The DNA here is from genome assembly GCA_021292105.1 of Anadara kagoshimensis. Lineage (NCBI taxonomy): Eukaryota > Metazoa > Mollusca > Bivalvia > Arcoida > Arcidae > Anadara > Anadara kagoshimensis. The sequence continues at coordinate 29,275,227 of CM037867.1, read as the reverse complement.
GTACAATAGATCCAGAGCTTGATTATAAGACGCTTCACAAGCTATAAACGCTGTCTCGTTTACAAATACTGTCTGTGTGAGTTTAGGTTTTACTGTAATAACAGCACTATCTGTGGAAGAACAAATAAAAAATGTTTACGTGATAGTCGTGTTAACTAAAATGGCGTTATTTATTATACATGGATTCTAAAACTGTAGACTGAAAATGAATTGGACAAAGTTTTAACTTCCATGCAGATGTAAGCCACTTGAAAAAAATCAAACAAACAACTTGAATAATTCAATAAACAACGATACACATACAAAGTGTAAGTTTAAGCTCTTATATTTAGTCATTTACGAAATGAAGGTGACGGTTCTTTCGGATGGGAACTTAAAATAGACGAGGTCCCGTGTCATGGTGGGCTTGGCACGCTAAAGAGCCCTGCTGTATATAATGTCATCAACTCAACGCACAGACAATATTTCTGCACCTATAGCTGGATTGTTCCTGTGAATTTCATAAATATCAGTCAATTGGTTTTCGAAAAGTGAGGTGGACAAAATTTTAATGGAAGAAATGGATTAAACATTATATCTCCCCACTTTGTGCGGGAGACATAATTAAGCTAACAACAGCAATCTATTTACCTCTAACATTAAGCCGACATGAACTGCTGGCCTTGCCGTTGATATTGGAAGCCTGACAGGTGTATATCCCGGCATCTGATTGTTGTATGTTTGTGATGTAGATATTCCCACTCGGTAGTTTCCGTACTCTAGGTCCTGTTATCATGGTACCGACTGGAAGATTAAGTTTTATGTTGTTCCTAAACCACTCCTTTTCCGGTGCCGGGGCAGCTTCTGGGTCACAAACTATTGTTACATTCCCTCTTAGAGCAGCATCTAACCCATTTGGCAAAGGGTTCTTTCGGAACGTTGGTTTAAACGCTTAAAATAATAATATTTATTTCATTAGCAACTCGTAAGCAATCGTGAATAATGTAAATAATATCTGGAAGAGAAATAACAAATTTAGAAATGTAAAAAAAATTAATTAAATGCAGCAATTTTAGAAAACCAGAAGTATTCATATTTTTTATATGAGAAATGCTTATCATCATGTTTTTATATTTGTAATAATTTTGATTATTTACTGATTATTATTCATGTGTGTATGATTTGCCTGGCCGTGTCTGAATGTAAGAGACAAGGTTTTGGGAATATTATTTAAAAAAAAAAAATCTGGAATGATCATATAATCATTGAAATCTCAAGAAATTGTTTGATAGTGCTATAACTTTCCCTGCCGTGTAAAGCAAACTATTCATAACGCGCTAGCGGTTTGCTTTGCAAACAAATCGTCCGTCTAGGTTTATATTTTCATGTATTTCCCTTTGCTTTTGTAACCATATGTTTTGCCATCTAAGCATCTGAGGTGCATTTTATGTTTAAGCACTAGTCGAGTATCGGATTGCTAAATAGGTGGTAGGATCGAGTTACTTAAGCAACTTCGAACACATTGCGAGTATACAGAAAACATAAGATCAAATAGTTAGCATGATACATGTAGTTTCATTGTACACGATACTGTAAACGTATTTAATTTCGCGTGTATTTATTTTCGAGGTATACGAAATTTAAACATATCCGCGTAGTTAAATTTTCGTGTTTATAAATAAGCACTATAAAACGTAAATTAAACCAAACGCCCGCGAAATAAGCGAAAATTAATATACACCACGAAAATAATATACGTATTTTACAGTATTTTACACATCAACAATATCGGGTAATTATCATTGTCAGTAATGACCTATTGTTTTTTACAGACCTTGATGTGCATTCTAGCTATCAATGGTAATTAAATGCCTCTATTTAATAAATATTTAATAAGGTCATTTTCCAATGTATTTACGAACTTGCAAAGTAAAATGGGCTGTCTAATTTTTTTGCACAAAAGGCGAGACAACCCGTTATACTTTTCCATGTTAATTTTGAAAAAAAATGAAATGAGCTGTTGGTGCACCTTTTCATAAAAATGAGTCATCTCCTGTCAGTTAACGAGGGAATTTGACGTTATCACGTCAGCGTGTGGAGCAATGTCTCTATGAAGTTGCAAAGTATAGTCGATGTCACATACTTTATTGAAGCAAAGATAGTGCAATTGTAGATATAAATATATGCAACAATACATACATAACACCCTGACCTCTGCTGTGCTGTAAGCTTCTCCCAGATCGCTACTGGCCCGGCATTGATACATTCCACTGTGACGCTTGGCATCAGCATTACTTATAGTCAAAATGTTCTTGTTTATTTGTAGATCTGGTTGTGGTGTTAACACCTCACCGTTTTTAAACCATGTATACCGTGGCGCGGGTGTACCACTTGCTTGACATCGCCAGTTTATGGTAGAACCACTATCCAAATGCTGGTTTTTCAATGGTATAACAAAGTATGGCTTAGCTGAAATGTTTAAAATATTTTGCGTTTATTTTCAATGTTCCACATATAAAACACAGACCTGTCAAAAGTTTAACAGTGACCTAACGAATAAGTGCCATAATTGACAGCTTATATCGACCTCTCGTTAGCTATATCCTGACAGCTTTCCGGCAGCTGCTACCTATTTCTCGTCAGTTTTTTGGTCACTAGATATAATATCTCGGCCACTCAGCAGACGACCTTTTCGTCAACTCAATGTTAAACTTTCGACAGGCCTGTTCTTTTGTGTAATTTACATCAGTGTAATTTACATCAGTGTAAGTAATTTACATCAGTGTAATTTACATCAGTGTAAGTAATTTACATCAGTGTAATTTACATCAGTGTAAGTAATTTACATCAGTGTAATTTACATCAGTGTAAGTAATTTACATCAGTGTAATTTACATCAGTGTAAGTAATTTACATCAGTGTAAGTAATTTACATCAGTGTAATTTACATCAGTGTAATTTACATCAGTGTAAGTAATTTACATCAGTGTAATTTACATCAGTGTAAGTAATTTACATCAGTGTAATTTACATCAGTGTAAGTAATTTACATCAGTGTAATTTACATCAGTGTAAGTAATTTACATCAGTGTAATTTACATCAGTGTAAGTAATTTACATCAGTGTAATTTACATCAGTGTAAGTAATTTACATCAGTGTAAGTAATTTACATCAGTGTAAGTAATTTACATCAGTGTAATTTACATCAGTGTAAGTAATTTACATCAGTGTAAGTAATTTACATCAGTGTAATTTACATCAGTGTAATTTACATCAGTCTTGTTTTAGTCTTGTTTTAGCTCTTGGACCAGATATAGTTAACTTAGGACCAACATAGAACCATACCTACCATTGACATTTAGTAAACACATTCATTGTTTGGTTATACATATACGCATGTCGCGGACATGTATGTCGTAAGTAGGAGTGTTTTAAATGTCTTTCAAGATTTAAAATCATATGTTATCTGTTTATAATGCTATAACTTACAATTGTCCTTCAGAGCAAACTGAATGACTTTAATGTGCCAGATTGAATTTACATTTATCTTTTTCGTTTATTTTCAAAGTTCCATTTTTATATCATGTCCGTTTGTTTTACAGCAATATCTAGAGTGTTAAGAACAAACCGTGAGGTATATCACAATTATGAAACGTATTCCCTTTAACTAATAGTAATAGTAATTAAACAACTACAAATGGATTTAGAACCGGTTCTTTCCCTTTGATGGTTCTAGAACTGCGGGGTACTGTGAAATAATTTATTTTCGTTGAAACGGTCCAATTTCACTGTTTTATAAAACAAAGTACCATTTTGGAGTTTGTTATTTCGTTGTTTCTAGTTTTCGTTTAAGGAAAGTTCGTAACAAATGTTTCCGACATTTTTATTCGTGGGTTATGGTATCCATGGAAATTGGGACATCACAAAAATGAATGATTTCACAGTATCCTGTGGAAGGGAACCAGCACTCATAATAATATAAAGAAAGTTAGGCTTTATATTTTTAGTTTGTTTGTTACTTTGATTTTGGTTTGACAGTCACCAAACTTATACATTTTAACAAATAATAATAATAATAATAATAATAATAATAATAAAAATAAAAATAAATAAATAAAAAAAACCCGCCATTTTTAGTTCAGTGAAATATTTTCAATGATGTTAGATAAGTATGACATAGGGCTAGGCGTGTGCCGTCCCAAAAAGGGGCATATAAAACCTTGTAAACTTACAAGGTCCTGTAATGTCAGAAATACAGCTTAACCTGTCTTAAAGGTCACCTCTAAATAAGGACCACCTGCTTATAAAGGTCAGTAGAATTTGGTTCATTCTCCATTATTATATTTACTTCTACTTCAATCATATTAATTTGTCATTGTCTTATCACCACATACTGTATACATATATGTTATATCAATAAATGTATTTTCAAGGTTATAAAGAATTATTATTATATCCTAATTGTTCTTTATTCAAATTATTTGAGCCTGTATATAAAGGCCATCTGCCTATAAAGGCAACTTTTGCTGGCTACCTTGAGCTACCTTTATATACAGGTTTGACTGTATGATGAACTTACCTGACAATACAATAGTAACAGATCGACTGTCCGTTTGTTGGTTGTTTCTGGATACAAAACACGTGTATGTTCCTTCATCCTGTTTCTGTGCATTTGGTATTACCAAGATTCTATTGAAATCCGACATCTTAGCTGTTTCTGGCATGGGGGCACCTTCTCTTCTCCATGAGTATGACCATGACGACTCATAATTTCTCGCTCTGCGTACATAAAATATTCATGTAATATCGGTGACTTATGTAAGCTTTTAAAAAATCTTAATGAATGCTCGTATGGGTGTATGTTGGAATCAAATTCAAACAAATCCTAGTATGAGACAAGTTTGTCAGTTTGCAGGTGGTTTTTCTTCGTACTCCGGTTTCCTTTCCATTTATGAACTACATGTAACTGCTTCAATCTTGACTTGTTGATAAAACACTCATTACGTCACTTCATTTCACTTCACTCATGGATTTAACTAATAAATATCGAATCATGAACATTCGGTTAATTCAATTTTTTAATTTAATTAAAAACCATTACGCAAATATACTGTAAATTTGATCCATTTAGCATGATACTAATTTGGAGGATTTCCGTGATGATACAGCAACTATTAATTTAATCCATGGTCAAATGAAACACAAGGTGATCCATTAACTTTCAAGTCCACCGTTATAATTTGCGCTAAAATTCGTACATGCTAAATTAATAAATATACATTTACAGTATAAATGAAAATGGTTATCAATGCAAAAGACCGCACATTTCTATATATAGATAAAAAACATTGTAATATTTAAAAAAAACGTTCAACTTACGACCCATAAGCGAAACATTCCATTTGGACATCTCGTCCTCTTAGTGGCGGTTTAGGGAACACGGCAATAAAATCATTCTGTATACTCGGACCCCAGTTCGGCTTAGCAGCTACAATAAAACAAATGTTTGTGAAATAAAATCTAATAAAAAATGATTATGAAATTGAAATACATTTTTAAATCCTAATGCACCATTGCTATTCTATGTAAGGACTGGGAGAATCGGGTATTTCAAATTGAAAAAAAAAACCAAAAAACTTGAATATTTTATATCCATTAAATATATATTTGCATATTTATATATGAAAATGTTTTTATTTGACTCTTTTAATTTTTCATAATGCAACATAATTAAATGTAATTTGAGATTCATCATACGGAAAAATGTCATAATATGAAAAGTGATAAGTCTTTAAATGCTGTTGGTAATTATGCGAAACTAGACATTTGTTAATATATTTAGTCTTCCGAAATTTTAACATTAAGTTAACGAAGCTGGTGGTCGAAGCAGATCATTTCAAAGTACAAGCCGACAATTTCCTCGTAAAACGAAACCATTTCACTACTGCGAAGTAAATGGTTTCTAAACGTTCTGCCAAACGTGAAGATTCACATGTATTTATTTATCACATGTTATACTGACAAGCCTCATTTCGGTAAAACAAATTATCATTGGTCATGTTGATAACATCTTCACTCCATACCTTGATCTTGGACATTGACTTCAATAGGATAGCTGGTTCTACTGGGTGGTTGTGCTGCTCCGACAGCATTGTTAGACAATCCAAACAGATCAACTTGGCAGTAGTACTCGCCAGCATCCACCTTTTGAATCTCGCTAAAATACAGCTTTCCATTCAGTGATGCAAATATGTGTGGAGTGACCTCTGTGTATATTGACTGTACAAAGCTGTTTTCTAAGGTCCGTTTCCAAGAATACGTCACAGCTGAAAAACGTAAAAATGGTGAAAATTTAAATTATTATTCTGAAGACTTTTTGTTTGATATGTGTAACTCAAGATCGATGTATATTGATCGGACAAAATCGTTATCTAAGTTACGCTACCAAGAATAAGCTACAGCTGAAAAAAATGCAAAAATGTTAATATTTTAATTGTTATTAAAACACCTTGTCTGATATATGTGACGTAACCTCGGTGAATATTGATTGGATAAGGCTGTTATCTGGAATACGACAGACAAGTACTGTAGATACGAGTACCAACCTAACCTGGACACCACTAAGTACCAATATATGTACTCTAGTCTTAATTGACATTTTGATAAATAAATGAAGGTCATGAATTCAAAGGTCAGGGTCATGATACATGTAGATGCAAAAGAATATGTAAATGGTTAATTATTTGGAAAACTATCATCTTTTTATATATGTATGTATATTGTAATAGTGTAGGTATTGATACAACGGCCATAATACTGTAAAAATGAAGGTCATTGATTCAGAGGTCAAGGTCACAGATATGAAAGTATGCTAAAACGGTTAATTATCTTGAAAACTATAAACTTTTTGTACAGGCATGTATATTGGAATACAATTGGAATCCTCTAGATTGTTCCATTCTTTCCCGCGAAACCCCTTAAAAGGTGTCACCATACTAGAAAAATTTCGAATATTATATTATTATAATTAAATTATCTTTATAATTAAGAACATGTAATCTTCAGCATACTATGTCAGTGTTATATTGATTTACAAGTTTATCAAATAAGTTCATTTATAAAATAAAATGAAATCAATTAATACGTTTAGCATGCAGTGATTGCTCGGAATTTTACAATAGTCTAAGATAAGTATAATTTGTCATGTACCAAAAAGTCTCTTACCTGGATTATAAGAAATTCTGCTACACTCTACGGCGGCTCCATCATACGCCAGGGTGTTATATGGGGCATCTTGTACATTAGCAAATTCTCCTAAAGCTGAAAAAAGATAAATATAAAATCAATTACAGTGTCATCTGAATGACTAATAAAATATTGTTCAGAAATTTGTTACTATTTTTGTCAAATTTTGTGCTTTTTACGTCTAGCAATGTTAAATCAAAAACAAACATAGTAATCCATGTCCGAATCATAATCCAGAAGCAAAGTAAAAACTTTGGAACTGACAAGTTAGGCTAGACACGTGAACTTCCACCAGGGAAGTGAGGCCGGTGCTCCGGAAGGGTAAGCACCTCCTGTTTAGCTAGCTACACCCGCCACGTGTGTAATCAAAATTGTGTGAAAGGAACATGGAACTATGAGACGTCAAATATATCCAGGGCAATCCTGGACACAGAGACATCAAACTTATCAACAATACTGTGATGACGGCCATAAAACTTTTTAGAGCCTTGATAAGCCTAGGCTTGCAATATACCCGAGTCAACAATTTATTTGCAAGCAACCTACTTCGTTTTACAAAGTCCCCGTAGTGGGAACAAGCTTAAGACGTACGATGTTCACTGTGTACCAGTACCAAGACCAATATTATGGCCGAAATGCTTTCTGTGTGATTTTTAGGAATAGCAAATATGAACAGGTCCCATGTTCAAGTCCCATCGCTAGATTCAATGTTGATTTAAAACTTCACTAGAACATTTTGCAAGATTTCTTTTTATTGGTTGCTGAAAAGGAACCTCCTGTCAAATGGGTTGTGAGGAATACACCTGACGAAGAATGCATTGTCATGTGCTGTAAAATAATGCATTCAAAAGTAGCACATGGTAATTTTAAAAGATTAAAACAATGGATATTTCCAAAAGATTGGAAGTATGTAGCAATCTAGGGAAATGAGGAAAAATGCCGCGAATGAATCTAAAAACTGGATTATTCAGTTGCCACGGAGTTTAGGTTACTAGTATGTTTCACGAAAAACTGCCGAATCTATAGACATTATGACGTCATTACGTCAAAATTTCTGTAGAAACAGTCTTTTGTTGCTAAATGTAGTTGCTTGTCTTGATAATTAAAAAACTGATTTCGCCCAAATATCTGTAGAAAAAAGTCTTTTGCCGTTAAATGTAGTTGATTGCTTTGGTAATATTTTAAACGTTTCGGTCCTGTTAAAGTTCCGCGCCAAATGCTTCTCATTATTTACGGACAAGTTTAAACCTATGACGTCATACTTACATCCGAATGACATCTGTATTGTCTTAGTTCTAATTTTACCAAACTTGTTCATGGCTTCACATCTATACTGGCCGACGTCTGACGGTTTTGGTGTCTGAATGGTCAGTTTGCCATTTGTAAGAGTATATCGAGGGTCAGCTTCAGAACTAATCTAGAACAAAAATGAAATCAGAAACTATTGAATGGTCAGTTTGCCATTTGTAAGAGTATACCGAGGGTCAGCTTCAGAACTTATCTAGAACAAAAATGAAATCAGAAACTATTGAATGGTCAGTTTGCCATTTGTAAGAGTATATCGAGGGTCAGCTTCAGAACTTATCTAGAACAAAAATGAAATCAGAAACTATTGAATGCTCAGTTTGCCATTTGTAAGAGTATATCGAGGGTCAGCTTCAGAACTAATCTAGAACAAAAATGAAATCAGAAACTATTGAATGGTCAGTTTGCCATTTGTAAGAGTATATCGAGGGTCAGCTTCAGAACTTATCTAGAACAAAAATGAAATCAGAAACTATTGAATGGTCAGTTTGCCATTTGTAAGAGTATATCGAGGGCCAGCTTCAGAACTAATCTAGAACAAAAATGAAATCAGAAACTATTGAATGGTCAGTTTGCCATTTGTAAGAGTATACCGAGGGTCAGCTTCAGAACTAATCTAGAACAAAAATGAAATCAGAAACTATTGAATGGTCAGTTTTCCATTTGTAAGAGTATATCGAGGGTAAGCTTCAGAACTAATCTAGAGCAAAAATGAAATCAGAAACTATTGAATGGTCAGTTTGCCATTTGTAAGAGTGTATCGAGGATCAGCTTCAGAACTAATCTAGAACAAAAATGAAATCAGAAACTATTGAATGGTCAGTTTGCCATTTGTAAGAGTATATCGAGGGTCAGCTTCAGAACTAATCTAGAACAAAAATGAAATCAGAAACTATTGAATGGTCAGTTTGCCATCTGTAAGAGTATACAGAGGGTCAGCTTCAGAACTTATCTAAAACAAAAATGAAATCAGAAACTATTGAATGGTCAGTTTGCCATTTGTAAAAGTATATCGAGGATCAGCTTCAGAACTTATCTAGAACAAAAATGAAATCAGAAACTATTATGCTAGCATGTACGTACAGTGTTTCAAGTAAAACGAGTATTAATGTAATGATGGATGCATCATTACAAATAAGGCGCCCAAACAAATAAAAGTCAAACCCTGTATTCAGAACTCATATTATTAGAAATTAACAGGTTTTTGTTTACTTCAGGGTTTAAATGAAATAAAGATTCAAGAGATGTAACCTTTTTGGTCATTTAAAATATATATTTGGAGCAAGCGTGTCTATGTATGGTCTCTCTCTCTCTCTCTCTGAAATTTTATTCAAAAAATTATTGTCTTGGTGTCAAATGAAAGTAGAAGAAGTACATTAATCCAATTGGTTGAAATTCAAACAATAGTCGAAGTTGATTGACATCACCTTTACCCAATATCACAACCTGTTGTTTTGATGAGCTAATGATGTGTTGATTTTAAATTAATCCAAGCATTTACCAATATGATGTCATATTGATAACTAAATACAGCTACTCTATCGAATTGAATTATAAATCATGCCCCGGGGATAAATGACCATCAGTGTTGCTTATAAAAAAGATTTGGACATGGATCAGTGATTACTTAAGTATCCTTTACAATGAAAGTTTTAATTCTTAAACAAAATGATAGCAGCCATCCCATAAAGAAAACTATAGTTTGAGGTGGGGATCTCAAAGTTAGTACCTAGACCTACCTGTCCCCACCCTCCTATTGAATGACCATATGGGTTTACTTAAGTATCAATCTATTCAACTTTTCATAAAGAATAAGAAAATATATGTTAGGGGTGGGGATCTCAACTGATCAAAAGTTAGTACCCAGCCCCGCCTGTCCCCAACCTCCTCTGGAATAACGTCATTTGTATTTCTGCAGTAGCATTCTATTCAACTTTAAAAGCCGAACCGGAAAATATATAGTTTCAGGATGGGGATATTAACCATTTAAAAGTTAGTACCAAGCCCCGCCCATCCCCACCCTCCATCAGGAATGACCCCATAGGACTTTTTTTTAATCACTCAATTCAACTTTTCATGTAGAACCAGAAATATATAGTTTATGGGTGGGGATCTAAACCGTTCAAAAGTTAGCACACTGCCCGCCCATCCCCACCCTCTCTGATACCCCGGGGAAAATCTTGTGATACAGACTTGTTACATCTTGAGACACTGATCATGAATATATATAGTTTTATAGTACAAAATATAGTATTAATAGCAAAATTGAGCATTATTGTTTTTAAGACCCGCCCTCCTGCCCCTCCCCTAATGACCCCATGGGCATTTTACCTCAGCCTCTGGGGAAGGAGATGGGGAGCAACCTTCCTGTGAAGTTTGGTTAAGATTGGACCAACGGTCTTCGAGAAATTGGTTGGACAAGTTCATGGCCGGAAGAAGAAGAAGAAGAGAAGAATAATAACAATAATAATAATAATAACGAGTACTAATAATGATGGATGCATCATTACAAATAAGGCGCCCAAACGAATAAAAATCAAACCCTGTATTCAAAACAAATTTAGAACTTGTACTTTTGTTGCTTTTTTCCATTTCCATGGCAACGGCTGAAAATTTTAAACCTTTAAATAAGTTCTACACACAATAGAAAAACTGTTGAGAAATTTTTAAACTTGTAATATTTTTTCATTTTAAGATTTAATTTTTATAGAGAAGTAGTACATCAATCCAATTGGTTGAAATTCAAACATAGCAAAGTTGATTGACATCACCTATACCCAATATCACAAACCATTGTTTTGATGAGCTAATTAAGTTTGATTTTAAATTAATCCAAGCATTTACCCATATAATGTCATACTGATAACTAAATGCAGCTACTCTATCGAATTGAATAATAAATCATGCCCCAGGGACAAATGACCATTAGTGTTGCTTATAAAAATATTTAGCTTAAAAGCTTTTAGACATGGATCAGTGATTACTTAAGTATCCTTGACAATGAAAATTCATGCTTATTGTTTTAATTCTTAAACAAAATGATAGCAACCAGCCCATGAAGAAAACTGTAGTTTGAGGGTGGGGATCTCAAAGTTAGTACCTAGACCTACCTGTCCCCAACCTCCTATTGGAATGTCCATTTGGGTTTACTTTAGTATCAATCTATTCAACTTTTCATAAAGAATAAGAAAATATATATGTTAAGGGTGGGGATCTCAACTGATCAAAAGTTAGTACCCAGCCCCGCCTGTCCCTGCCCTCTTCTGGAAAACGCCATGGGCATTTCTTCAGTATCACTCTATTCAACTTTTAAAACAGAACCGGAAAATATATAGTATCAGGGTGGGATATCAACCATTTGAAAGTTAGAACCAAGCCCGCCCATCCCCACCCTCCATCAGGAATGACCCCATGGGATTTTCTTTAGCATCACTCTATTCAACTTTATATGTAGAACCAGAAAATATATACTTTATGGGTGGGGATCTCAACCGTTTAAAAGTTAGCACATTGCCCCGCCCATCCCCACCCCTCCCTGATACCGCAGGGAAAATCTACTGATATAGACTTGTGCATCTTGAGATACTGATCATGAATATATATGGTTTTATAGTACAAAATAAAGTATAGATGGCAAAATTGATCATTGTTGTTTTTAAGACCCCGCCCTCCTGCCCCTCCCCTAATGACCCCATGGGCATTTTACCTCGGCCTCCGGGAAAGGAGATGGGGATCAACCTTCATGTGAAGTTTGGTTAAGATTGGACCAACGGTCTTCGAGAAATTGGTTGGACAAGTTCATGGCCGGAAGAAGAAGAAGAGAAGAATAATAACATAAATAATAATAATAATAAGAAACGGTGCAAAAACAATAAGTCGCCAAACTTTGTTTGGGCGCCTTAATAATAAGAAACGGTGCAAAAACAATAAGTCGCCAAACTTTGTTTGGGCGCCTTAATAAGTGTACAGTACTTATAGACTTGTGGAATGTTTAAAACTAGGCTGATGATTACTGCCTAATTGGCCCCTCTTTAGCTCTGTCTCGGCCCCTCTTTAGCTCTGTCTCGGTCCCTCTTTAGCTCTGTCTCGGTCCCTCTTTAGCTCTGTCTCGGTCCCTCTTTAGCTCTGTCTCGGCTCCTCGTTAGCTCTGTCTCGGCTCCTCGTTAGCTCTGTCTCGGCTCCTCGTTAGCTCTGTCTCGGCTCCTCTTTAGCTCTGTCTCGGCCCCTCTTTAGCTCTGTCTCGGCCCCTCTTTAGCTCTGTCTCGGCCCCTCTTTAGCTCTGTCTCGGCCCCTCTTTAGCTCTGTCTCGGCCCCTCTTTAGCTCTGTCTCGACAGCTCTCAACAGATGTTATCTATATCTCGTTGCAGCCTGGTACTCCATAAAGTTGAATGATGATGTTTAACGTCCCAGTCAAGAATATTTCACTTATATCGAGACGTCGTCAGTTATAGGCGAAGGTGCAGAAATTTTGCCTGTGTGTTGCGCTGATGTTATTACACAGCAGGGTTCTTAAGCGTGCCAAGCCCATCGTGACACGGGACCTGGTTTATTTTAAGTTCCCATCCGAAAGAACCTTGACTTTCATTTCGTAATGACGAGTGCTTGGCGAAAGAACAGTCACTAACCACTTTCAAGTCTTGGATCAGACCCGGCCGGGGATCGAACCCACGACCTACCACTTACGAAGCGAGTACTAGTACTCTACCAACTGAGTTACCGCAGTGGTCTGGTACTTCATAAAGGTAAACCATGAAACAAACTCTCACATCACACACATACACCACCAGCGCATGCAGGCCCCAATTTCACAATCATTACTTTCCTTAAATCTTGCAAAATATGATAATGATTTATTAAAATAAAAAGATTAAACAAAATTAAAATATAAATGTCATAAGCTTGAAATATGGTAAAATCTGGCAATATTATTCACATTTTCTTTGCCGAATTAAAATTGAGGAAAACCTTAAGAAATGACTGTGAAACTAAAGTCTGTTCTGTCATGTGCTACTTTTGAATTTTATGAAATAATATAATTCAAAAGTAGCACGTGACAGTTCTTTAGAGATTAATAAACTTGGTCTGTCGCGATAACCTGAAAATTGCCGATGTGACGTCAGTTATTTTGTTTGCTTAAAATTACTACCGAATACAGGTAGTATCCACTAGGGAAAAATGACTATTATTTCCCCATATGTCTACTAAAATTCCCCAAAACAATAGTGAGGCACTGAAAAATTAAATCTAATAGTTGTCATTGTCCACAAAATATCAGATAGTACCTCAATATAGTGTTTTTGCACTAAACATTCTAGATATTGCCAGTTAATCATATTGTAGTTTGCTAAATCTCAGAACTTTAATTTTCCCAATCTTAAAGGCAGGAGGTTGTTATTAAAATGTAAACATTCGATACATTGACTGACCTCTGTTTCCTGTCCACCCTCCACTTTGATCCATTTGTAAATGGGTTTTGGATTTCCTACAGCACTACAGTCCAAAAATACCAGTACTGCCGCCGGGATCATTACTATGTCCTCTGGAAGTATGGTAAAAGCTGGACCAAACTCTACATTCAGTTTATCATAGACCGTACTGCCATAAGCTGTAAATAAGACATTGTCATATTAATTTGTCTGAATCTGAGGAGAAAAATTCAAATTGATAAAAATAAAAAATAAACCCAGAAATACCAGTCAATTTTCACACTATAAGCCCCAAAAAGCAAAGTAAAAACTTTGAAAAAGGCAAATAACATCATGTTTACCATCATCATTGATTTTGATTTGAAAAATATTATTTCTATTTCATTCATTCATTCACTCATGCATGCATGCAGTGATTCTAACCATTTCCGGTACAGAAGTTGCATACATTTTCTATACTTTGCTGTTTAGACTTCGGTTATAACGAAGTCAAGGGGTGGATTTAAAGACTTCGCCATACTGACAAAAGACCTCGCCCCATTTCCATAAGGAAATTACCCATAGGAAAATTTCATGCATGTCAAAATTTACATTAATAAAATATTGGTTAAAAGTACTTCCTATCTATAGAATAAAGTATATATTCTAAAGTGTCATGTCAAAAAAGACATCTATAGGTAACGGATAAGTATTTCTATATGTTCATGAAAACGGTGATTCAAAGCAAAAATGGTTATTTCCATACATTTAACTGCATATATATTGCAATTTCATACCGATGGCAGGCCTGCCCGTGGACAAAACCGACATTAAATGTAGGTATTTAATTTAGTTTTCACTGACTTAAAGATTATCCACGGGCATGCCTGCCATCATGGTAAAAAATTGAAAAACGCTTAAAAATTAAACTATTATCCTTGTTCGTCACTCATAATTCATAGCGTATACAAAGCGTTCGTAAGCTTCGGTAGCTCAGTAGTAAAGTATATGGACTGCTAAGATATCACGAAATGCTATTCTTTTATTCTTTTAATGTGTGGGTTCGAATCCCATACATTGCACGGGTTTATTTTTTATTTTATTTATTTTTTTAGAATATTTCCTAATGTTTGTATCTTCAAAACCCATTATTTACTAATAAATTTAGCTAAATTGTAAGTTAATAATAATTAAGTACTTTTTTGTCAAAAGTTATTGTTTAACCAAGTTGTATAAGCATTGATATTTGTATATAACAAGACAAAACAAAGTGAAAGTCTCGTATATATAACATGCCGTCTCAACAACGTGTTTGTTGTCGTTTATATGTAACAAGAGTGTCATGGCTGTAGGTTTGTTTGTAATCTGAAACAACTAGTTGAAAATGCAGCTTGGGCATCGGTAAATTTATAAAAATAATTTACTTTCGGTTTAAAGTGTATTTATTCATTGTACAGCCATTTTTACTACGGATTTAAACTCTGAACGTTATCACCGATTAAGTGAGAGAAAACACTATTTTATATAACAGTGGCCTTACACAGGTAAAATCTTAAAGCCATACCATGAAAAACCGAAAAAAAGATATCATTTTCCATAATTTAACATTTTTGCAATCTCTACTGGAACTATAAATGAACATTTTTGACAAAACTAAGTGATTGTGAAATGGGGCCAGGAGCCGTGAGTTCAATACTATGTACAGCCCACAGCCACAGCCACAGTCACAGTTTAATTAAGAATTGACATTTTATTTTTAATTTGGCACGCCGTGGGCAAAAATGTCATTTCTTATATTTACAATTCTTTCTTTTAATGAATATTTTGTATTTATATTTGTTTCAATCATTGGCATGTCTGTTTAGGGTTTTTTCCATGCGAGATTGTCGTATTTCATATGACCACGTGGCCCCCTGTAGGGGGCAAATTGATACACATGAAATATCATGACCCCAATTGTCTTTCAACGGGAATTGCAATACAATTGCTTCTGCATGTTTTATCGAAGAGAGATACAGTGATATTGTAAATATTGCAAATTGAAATATGTTATCGTGGAATCATAATTATGTAAAACACTTACTGTAATCACGTCTCTCACTGATAATTCTGTCTGCATCTCTCTGGTTGATCTCACAGATAAAGCCGATTGTTCTGTTACCGTATGTCAAATCCCAACCGTAATTAAAGCCTTATGAAATATAAAAAATATATAAGTTTAAGTGATATTTACACTTTTTAAAATTCAGTCTCCTGGAGCAAGTGCAAAACTCATATTAACCAGAATCCTCTAAAATACATGTACAGTCAAACCTGTCTAATAAGACCAGTCAAAGGAATCCGTAAAAGTGGCCTCTATGTGGCCTTTATATACAGGTTCAAATAATACGAATAAAGAACAATTGTGATACAATTCTACTGGCCTTTATAAGCAGGTGGCCCTTATAGAGGTGGCCTTTAAGGCAGGTTGGACTGTTTATTGGTTTTTTAAAAGTGCTGGAAACCTACAAAATGTAAATGTAATATATCGGAGTGATTGCGTTAAGAAATTAAAAAAAATTAGCAGTTGAAAATAAGTACTGAAAACTCATAGTTGTGGTACAGACCTGCCGAAAGGTCAACAGTGGGAAGTTTAACACTGAGCTGACAAAAAGTTGTCAAAGTTTGACTGTCAAGTTATCGAAATACTGATAGCTAGTGGCCAAATTATTGCCCAGAAATATAAAGCCGTTGCCGAGATCGATATATATATATTGTAGGTTTAAATGTGACTAAGACAAGTTGCCCATTCTACACCATATTGTTATCAGTGTTACATTTTAGACAGGTCTCTACTGTAAGTCTGAAGTAGTATTTTTATTATTAAACCCGTTTTTATTTTGCAGCACCAGACGGTCCCAGTAGTGTTCAGTTCAAAATTGCGGAAACCCAAATATTTTCAAGATGTTTAAATGAGAAAAAAAAGAAGTACCAAATAAACCTAAGCCATTAGGCATATCTTAGTTAGCTTTTTTTTTTGAAAAATTCTAAAATTTAAAGAAATATTTTTATGAACAATGTTTATTTGACAATACTTTGAACTGCCTACTGGGATTAACAATGGATGCTTATTTCACCAGCAACACAGCCAAGTGGTTGAACTAAACCTGTTTTTATATTGCAACACTAGACTGCCGTTTTGGAATAAAATTCCTCATCAGTAGAGCTAAAGCCGAAGTTGTGGATATCCAAATATCTCTAATACTATTATGTTTAACTTACCATCAAACTCGTACATGATTCTGTTTCCTCGCTTCTTTTCAATATTTGTCACCCAATGTTGGGTATTACCAGCAGACAACCCATAGTAAGAGTTATCTCCCTCCCATACAAACTTGATAGATCCAGCCGGCAGATATCCACTGGTGTACCATTTGTTTCTACGGAAGAAATTACAAACAAAACACGTTCACCATATGTTTTTCCAATATGTTGTCTGATTTATGACGTTTGACATTAGTTTTTTTTAAAGCTACAGTACAAAAAAATGAAATGGCGATATGACACCGTTTTAAATGGTAGTGCAAACTATAAAAGGACGATATGTCGCCTAAAGGTTAAAATGTGTCTGTGTTAGCTCACGGAGACAACAACTGCAGAGGTTGCAGTATTTGTTTTGTTGTAGACTGTCAATAAAAGGTGCAGAATATAAATTGTTAAGATCCATAATAAGCATGCATTTTTTTCAAACTAAAGCAGACTTTGTCAGTTATCACGTGAATCATCGTTTGAAAGGTTTTGCAGCGACATCAAATGTCGCTAGTTGCATGTCGCTGGTTATCAAAACTGATTACTAGTAATTTAATTAAGCAAGGCTTGGCTTGATTTCTCATTAAAACTAGGGAATTTTCAAAACATCTCTTTCTCACTCTCTTGCTCGATAAAACTGGTTAATCTCTCTCTCTCTCTCTCTCTCTCTCTCTCTCTCTCTCTCTCTCTCTCTATTCACTAACCTGGTGACACCATCATTTGCTTGAAGCCAGTTGTTAATAAACGAATGTTCTTCTGCTGTATTTATACTAATTAAGTATGCACCTTTATCCTGAAGAGTAAAACCAACGATTGTGAATAAAACAGTCGGTAATATCATAAAACTTACGGCATTAAAATCCAAATACAACGATTTTTTATATCCTGGATATGCGTGTATTTGTGGTCCCATAGCTCCATGTTCAATGAATGTGGCGGGTTTAGCTATATGTGCAGGTGGCGCTTACCTTTCTGAAGCACCCCGCTTCACTTCCCTGGTTCATTTGCCACTTTTCAAGTTTTTTTACTTTGCTTTAGGGGTTGTGATGTGGTCACGGACTAGTATGTTTGTTTTGACTGAAGTTAACAAAGTAACAAATCTGACTTTTAATATATAATTTTCTCAATGTATATATACTTATTCGAGTCTCGATTATGAAGCTTTTATCAAGAGTTCCTGTAAGATATTACATGTTCTCAAAATGTTCATGGTCGTTTGAAACAGCAATTAACGTCTTTTTTCATCACAAAATAAACGAAGAATATATCTTAAGATACAGGCATATCGGTAGTTTAAGCCTAAGCTAACGTATGCTAACGAATTAGTGTTGGATTGGCGTTTTATCTCAACCAATCGCTAACTATACCCTTGTGAAATCATTCATTGTCCTGGTGTCCCAATTTATTGTAGATCTATACCATAAGCCAAAAATTAATGCCAAAGAAATGATATATATTACGAACTTGCATTATAGTGTACCAACAAACCACGACATTTAACGCCCAACGAAAGCAATCTTTTTCTTAAAACTACGGAAATTGGACATCGCCAAAATCAATGATTTCACAGTATACAGTAATCTATTTTAAAAATTTTAAAGATGGCAATATGCCAAGAACCAGGTAACTTACGATGCAATATGAAGCCGCCTCTTCGTATGTTAACTTTGGATGTGATACAAACTTGTAACAGTTTTGTTCTAAAATATTTGTCACCCAATCTGCAGGGCAATCTGAAAATGCAAATAGAAAGTTATGGTAAGAAATAGAGAACTTGCAACTGTAAAAATATGTAAAGTCAAATCTGTCTATAAATGCCACCCAAGGGAACCAGTAACATTTGCCTGTATGGGAAAGTGACCAAAGTGATTCAAATAACATGTACAGTCAGAATTCTCTATAAAAGCCACACAAAAGAACCAATAAATGTGACCCGGCTTTATGGCAGGTGTCCTCATATACAGGTTCAAGTAACACGAATAAAGAGTAATTTGGTTAAATTTGTACTGGCCTTTTAAACACATGTGGTGGTTATACAGAGGCATGTTTGACTATGCATGTACCTGCAACAGCAACCATAAGGACAATGCAATACGTTTGAAAGACAGTCACTTACAAGACAAGATACAATACGAGATACATGTATAAAATTGCAAATTATCTCGCATCTGAAAAAATCAGAGTGTTATTAGAACGACAAAGGCGATGTGGTCCATAAAATGTATCTTTAGATCTCTTAGCTACCTAGTCCCTAGCTATATTTTTGCAAAAATAACAAACATCGGATTAATTGATTGGGGTTTACGTAAGATTCAATAATATTTACTTATTTGGGCGTCACCAACTATGGGTTAAGCGGCAGAAGTTTCGACCGTTGCAGTGTACTCAAGTCGTTCTATAACGCGCCTCGTCTACCGTGACAAGGAACATTAGGTTTTAAGGTCTCTTTCGAAGGGCCCAATGACTCCCATTTTAAATGCACATTCTTTTAAACCAAACCGGGGTTCAAACCCCCAGCCTCCCTTAAAGCGAGAGCAATCTACCAACTGAGTTTCCGCAGTGGTTATAACTACTGTCTTCAAACGAGATTAAAAGTAAAAGTTATAATAAAATTATAGAGCTGTCAAAAATTAAACAATGATTCGTCGAAAAGGCCTAGGAATCAAATCTCGGTTGTCGAGTGGCCGAGACATGGAAAGCTAGTGGTAAATTAAAGCTTCTGTGAGACACCGTTACACATATACAGTACAGCCCTGTCGAAAGTTTAACACTGAGGTTACAAAAAGGAGACTAAGATCGGCTGTTTGGGTGCCGCAATATTGGATAACCAGTGACCGAAAAACTGCCGAGAGATATAATATAACAAGTGCCGAGATATAGGTTACGAGAGATCGAGATGAAGTGTCGATTCGGCAGAATTACGTTATCTGCGTGTTAAACTTTCGACAGGTCTGTACTGTGGCTAACGATGGCGCCAATATGACCTGCCTATTGTGCTCTAATTCGTTAGCTGAGTGTTAACCTTACGACAGTTCTGTACTGTACTTCGTCTCTGTGCGAACTTTATAGCATACTTTAAACAAGAATATTATGTCATTCTCAAAAGAAACCGATTTTTTGCGTCGTTAACTAGTGCATTTCACACATCTATTTTGTTGAAAAATTCATTCTGAGAAAAAATGAAATCTTTTGATAAATTTTATTAAATATTTCGCATATACTAAAACAGAAAAAGTCGCATTTCTGTCAAACTACTTCCACTATTCAATTACTTAACCGTTTTTGTGACGTCATCAGTGAATCAGTTAACTTGAATCTTAACAGAAAAAGTGTAACAACCCTTTTTTATATGAAAGCGAAATTCATTATTTTATAGAAACATTTGTTTATTATATAAATAAACTTTTTTTTAACAAGTTAAGGTTAACTTTTAGTAGTTTAGAAATATTTTAAAATGTTTGCAATGGTAACATGTTTTTTGAAAAGTCAGAAATTTATGTAAATACTGTTTGTCTAAATGATACATGGTGTGAGTCTTACACTTAAAAACGCAGAAAGCATTCTTGTATGGATTTCGCTTCCTGGTACAAGTAGTGGGCGTTTTGTTGTTGAATACAAAATGCAATGTCATATATTTTTGACGTCCAGTCAATGGTCTAAATTCGTGCTGGGTTGTTGAAGTATATATATATATATATATGAGAGAGAGAGAGAGAGAGAGAGGTGTCATATTCTTGTGTTTCTCTCACTATTTCTACGAATAACTCGGTTTCCTCCATCATGAGAGAGAGAGAGAGAGAGAGAGAGAGAGAGAGAGAGAGAGATGCATGCTCTGGTCGTTGATATTTGGACATTAGCTCCTTCGCTCTTATCGCGCTCTTAATGTGGACAACCAATGATGTGGGAACAAAATTCACGTTCTCAGATCTACTTTAAGTTAATTGAAATGCTCTAAAACCACTATTTACAAAAGGTTGGGTATAATGGGGCATTTGATTGTCCAACATAAACGTCCAAACATGTTAAATACTGAAAATGTCTTTGTAGGTAAAACAACTAACATATTTCTTATAAATATCACATTGTCCCCAATATTTATCTCACTTGTCCTCACTGTACAATGTTAAAAATCTTAATGAGTTCTAGTTCTTTATTACTCTCAAAACCACCGGAGGTGGTACCTGAGGTTTATATTATATAAATATTACATTTCTGATAGGGTGACAGTCCATATTATTATACCTTTTGTAAATTTCTAGCAATTTGATAATAAGCGTTTGGGTAAATTTAATATCACCCTCGGGTTTCAGAAAATCTTACGTTACAGGGTGACATTAGCTGAGCGGTTGACATTAAAAAGAATGTCACGTGCGCAGAAAAACTGCGTATGCGGTTCGAACGCATCCTTCTTCTAAATCAGTAAAACGTTTATCTACAGTAATGTAACATATGGTTATATGATTTATGTTACAAGCGTCAAGATGAGTAGATGAGTTGTTTACCTGACGACAGCTGACTGTCGGGCCGAAAATATAAATAAGTAGATTTGCCACTGTTAACGAAGAAACCCTTAAGCAGTTAACTGAACAGAAAGATGCCAAAAATACACAAAGAACAGTTAAAAGGAGCGTAAAAACAAATGTTAAAAATGATGTTTCATTAAATGTTTTCTAAATGTATTTCAGAATCATGGTTGTCATATCGGTATACTTTGATTGCACAGTATAATAAAAACCAACAATCGGTATAATAAAATAAATATTACATTTCTGATAGGGCGACAGTCCATATTGTCACCCCTCGAAATTTTTGTCAACCTCGGCTTCGCCTCGGTTGACAATGAAATTTCTCGGGGTGACAATATAGACTGTCACCCTATCAGAAATGTAATATTTATATATTGTCACCCCGAGAAATTGCATTGTCAAACGAGGCGAAGCCGAGGTTGACAATGGATTTCGAGGGGTGACAATATGGGCTGTCACCCTATCAGAAATGTAATATTTATTTTATTATACCGATTGTTGATGTAAATTATACTGTGCAACCAAAGTATACTGGATTGAAAATCATGACAGTCAGCTGTCGTCCGTAAGCAACTTGTGAAACGCTTGGAGCATTTATCTATCATATTTCACATTACTTTAGAAAAGCGTTTTACTGATTGAGAAGACGAATGCGATCGAACCGCATACGCAGTTTTTCTGCGCATGTGACATATTTCGTAATGTCAACCGCACACGTAATGTCACCCTGTGACGTCAGATTTTCTGAAATCCGAGGGTGACATTAAATTTACCCAAACGCTTATTATTCAATCAGATTTCGAGAAATTTACAAAAGGTATAATAAACATAATTATACATAATATGGCGATTGATACAATGTATATAATATAACATTATACCATTATATAAATATTACATTTCTGATAGGGTGACAGTCCATATTGTCACCCCGAGAAATTTCATTGTCAAACGAGGCGAAGCCGAGGTTGACAATGGATTTCGAGGGTGACAATATGGGCTGTCACCCTATCAGAAATGTAATATTTATTTTATTATACCGATTGTTGGTGTAAATTATACTGTGCAACCAAAGTATACTGGATTGAAAATCATGACAGTCAGCTGTCGGACGTAAGCAACTTGTGAGACGCTTGTAGCATTTATCTATCATATTTCACAATACTTTAGAAAAGCGTTTTACTGATTTAGAAGACGAATGCGATCGAACCGCATACGCAGTTTTTCTGCGCATGTGACATTTTTCGTAATGTCAACCGCTCACGTAATGTCACCCTGTGACGTCAGATTTTCTGAAATCCGAGGGTGACATTAAATTTACCCAAACGCTTATTAACCAATCAGATTTCGAGAAATTTACAAAAGGTATAATAATAAGAAATACACTATCATATAAACTATATACATAATTATAGTGTTTTAGAATACTTTACCAAAGAATTAACATAAAATATTTGTTTGAATAATAAGCAGAGCAATACGACAAGTGATTGGGAAATGTCCCCCACCAACAAGTACAAACTGCAGTTCTTACTATCCAAAAAAATTTGTCCGTTTTGATTTATATATATAAATAAACCAAAAAATTACCTCTTGTATAAGCTTTAAAATTTTAGACCCATTTTAAAGAGAGAGAGAGAAGAGAGAGAGAGAGAGAGAGAGAGAGAGAGAGAGAGAGAAAACAAGGAGTAACCATTGTTATACCTATCATAGCCGCCGACACAAATACAACTCCATGAAACAACACAATTATCAGTCCGTATGGTAGTTCCTGCAACAGAAATAATAATAATAATAATAATAATAATAATAATAATAATAATAACAAGAGGCCCATGGGCCTTATACGCTCACCTGATAACTAATGGCTAGCTGATAGATTTAAAGAAAACATAAATACTAAACCCCAATGAATTTTTTCTTTACATCAAAATGATCATTGCATCAATACCTACAACATTCTAATATACATGCCTATACAAAACTTTTATAGTTTTCAAGATAATTAACCATTTCAGTATTGTTTTCGCATCTGTGACCTTGACCTTTGAACCCATGACCTTTTTCTATACGTCAAAATGATCATTGTATCAATACCTACAACATTCTAATATACATGCCTATAAAAAAAGTTTATAGTTTTCGAGATAATTAACCATTTCGGTATTGATTCGCATCTGTGACCTTGACCTTTGAACCCATGACCTTTTTCTATACATCAAAATGATTGTTGTATCAATACCTACAACATTTTAATATACATGCCTATACAAAAAGTTTACATTTTTCGAGATAATTAACCATTTCGGTATTGTCTCGCATCTGTGACCTTGACCTTTGAACCCATGACCTTTTTCTATACATCAAAATGATCGTTGTATCAATACCTACAACATTCTATATACATGCCTATACAAAAAGTTTATAGTTTTCGAGATAATTAAACATTTCCGTATTGTTTCGCATCTGTGACCTTGACCTTTGAACCCATGACCTCTTTCTGTACATCAAAATGATCGTTGTATCAATACCTACAGCATTCTAATATACATGCCTATACAAAAAGTTTATAGTTTTCGAGATAATTAAACATTTCCGTATTGTTTCGCATCTGTGACCTTGACCTTTGAACCCATGACCTTTTTCTATATATCAAAATGATCGTTGTATCAATACCTACAACATTCTAATATAAATGCCTATACAAAAAGTTTATAGTTTTTGAGATAAGTAACCATTTTGGTATTGTTTTACATCTGTGACCTTGACCTTTGAACCCATGACCTTTTTCTATACACCAAAATGATTGTTGTATCAATACCTACAACATTCTAATATACATGCCTATACAAAAAGTTTATAGTTTTCGAGATAATAATTATAATCAGAGGTAAAAAAAAATTAGGTCACGACCTTCACAATTGACCTTGACATCAATTTGAAGATACTAACAAGAAGATGTCAAAACTGAAAACCCCATGTCATTATCTGGCCATATAGTCAAGTTATAACAATTTGAAGCTATTTTACGATTTTTTCAAAATTAAACGCAAAAACGCGTTACCTATTTTTTGTCCGAATTTCACAAAATGAACAAACTATAGGCTAAAGACCCTAGAGAAGCCAAATATCACATCAGATTTTTTCTCTAATCAATACTTTCGGAGAAGAAGATTTTTTAAGATTTTTGCACCCCTAGGTCACCTTGACCTAGTTATGGTAGCCATGGCAACACCACGAACAAATTTTAATTGCACCGACCAAGACATGCATCTGACCAAGTCTCGTTGAAATCTGCCCAGTCGTTCGTGAGAAGAAGATGAAAATGTGAAAAGTTTACGACGACGACAACGACGACGACGACGACGACAGACAACGGACAAATTGTGATCAGAAAAGCTCACTTGAGCCTTTGGCTCAGGTGAGCTAATAATATTGATAATAATAATACAATTCTTGATTTTGTACGAACTGCGTTAAAGGCCAGGTGTATATAAGAATCACCTGCCCTAAAAGGCCAATAAAATTGCATCCTTTACACTTCTATTTATTCATATTATTTTAACCTGTATATAAGAGTTGTCTGCCTATAAAGGCCACTTTTACTAGTTTCCTTAGGTGGCATATATTGACAGATTTGATTGTATTTGAACCTGTATATAAGGGTCAACTGTCCATAAAGGTAACTTTACTGGATCCCTTGGGTGCCCTTTATAGATAGGTTTGACTGTAGTGACCCATCATATTCTTTATTTAATTTTGCATTGATGTTTTATGTACGTGTTTACCTCGCCGTGAAAAATAGATGTACCTTTTTTGCACCAGAGTAAAAACGTAAAATTGTGTGCATTCTCAAAGGATTTTCCCAATCCAATTTTTATTACTTGTCTGGAAACTTCTGACGGCAACCCTTTTTTCCGGTTCGGAATTTCTTTTCTAATCCAATTTTAATTTATATGTTATTTTTTCTCAATTTGTTTGGCATTTACATATTTTACTGCAATCGGTTTATACTGTTACGTAACTTTAAAATAATCCATCAAATCCGACGAACAAAAACTTATTTTTGAAGCGTCTATCTGCACAACATTGTGGTTTGCAGTATCAAATTCTCATGTCATTTAAAAAGTGTATGCGCCGTATAGACCAGTCGAAAAGGTATTACTTGACTAACAAAATGGAGTTGATTTGAGTAATGGTGTTTAATGTCCCAGTCAAGAATATTTCAATTATATCGAGTTGTCGGCAGCTTTTGGCGAAGTTGCAGAAACTTTGCCTGTGCGTTGTGATGATGACATTATACAGCAGCAGGGTTCTTTATCGTGCCACGGGATCCTCGTTTATTTCAAGTGCCCATCCGAAAGAACAGTGACTTTCATTTTTCATGCCGAGTGCTTTGCAAAACAACAGTCACTACCCACTTTCAAGTCTTGGGTCAGACCCCGTCGGGGTTCGAATCCACGACTTCCCACTTACGGAGCGAGCACTCTACCAACTGAGCTACCGCAGTGGTCACGGTGAAGCTCGACATCGATATCCGAGTGACCGAGGTATCGATATAGCTAATGAACGAAAAACAGAGATATCGATAGCTGCGCCAAGATATAGATAACAGCTGTCGAAAAACTACCAAGATATAGATAACAGCTGCCGAAAAACTGCCAAGATATAGATAACAGCTGCCGAAAAACTACCAAGATATAGATAACAGCTGCCGAAAAACTGCCAAGATATAGATAACAGCTGCCGAAAAACTGCCAAGATATAGATAACAGCTGCCGAAAAACTGCCAAGATATAGATAACAGCTGCCTAAAAACTGCCAAGATATAGATAACAGCTGCCTAAAAACTGCCAAGATATAGATAACAGCTGCCGAAAAACTGCCAAGATATAGATAACAGCTGCCTAAAAACTGCCAAGATATAGATAACAGCTGCCGAAAAACTGCCAAGATATAGATAACAGTTGCCGAAAAACTACCAAGATATAGATAACAGCTGCCTAAAAACTACCAAGATATAGATAACAGCTGCCGAAAAACTACCAAGATATAGATAACAGCTGCCTAAAAACTGCCAAGATATAGATAACAGTTGCCGAAAAACTACCAAGATATAGATAACAGCTGCCGAAAAACTGCCAAGATATAGATAACAGCTGCCGAAAAACTGCCAAGATATAGATAACAGTTGCCGAAAAACTACCAAGATATAGATAACAGCTGCCTAAAAACTACCAAGATATAGATAACAGCTGCCGAAAAACTACCAAGATATAGATAACAGCTGCCTAAAAACTGCCAAGATATAGATAACAGCTGCCTAAAAACTGCCAAGATATAGATAACAGTTGCCGAAAAACTACCAAGATATAGATAACAGCTGCCGAAAAACTGCCAAGATATAGATAACAGCTGCCGAAAAAACTGCCAAGATATAGATAACAGCTGCAGAAAAACTACCAAGATATAGATAACAGCTGCCTAAAAACTACCAAGATATAGATAACAGCTGCCGAAAAACTGCCAAGATATAGATAACAGCTGCCGAAAAAACTGCCAAGATATAGATAACAGTTGCCGAAAAACTGCCAAGATATAGATAACAGCTGCCGAAAAACTGCCAAGATATAGATAACAGCTGCCGAAAAACTGCCAAGATATAGATAACAGTTGCCGAAAAACTGCCAAGATATAGATAACAGCTGCCGAAAAACTACCAAGATATAGATAACAGCTGCCGAAAAACTGCCAAGATATAGATAACAGCTGCCGAAAAACTACCAAGATATAGATAACAGCTGCCGAAAAACTACCAAGATAAAGTTAACAAGAGGCTTAGATTAACGCCAACGTGTCACCAATTAGTTAGCTGAGTTCAACGGAGTTTTACGTCCCAGTAAAGATTCTTTCACTTATATCGGAGGTTGCCTTTCATGGATTGCGGGGGAAACAGGAGTCCTCGGAGAAAACAACTGAATTTTGCCAAGTGAACTGACAAACTCTCACTCTTGGATCTGTCCCGAGTGTGATTCGAACCTAGGTGATGAGAGGCACTGTGGTCCGTTAATCCGTGAGCGGGCGCTTTAAACCATTCGGCCACCGGGCCCCCGTTACGTGAGTGTTAAACTTTCGGTAGGGCTGTATGCACTCACGCGCATGTAAAATTATATAATAAAATTGTGAAATATTACTTTAAAGGTAAAAGTTTAAATTGCTTTTTCTCATAAATTGAACATTTCAAAGTACCAATTAAATTACACAAGTTTAACCTGTCATGTGATTATTTTTGAATGATTTGTTTCATAAAACTTAAAAATCATGTCTGAAAATAGGGACACATTTAAAAGTGCGCGTGTTTCAGCGAAGTACACATGTCAGAAAATGGAAAAAAAAATTGAATGATTTGTTTCATAATTGTTTGATAGGCTGATGTTTTCTACGTGTGATTAATAGAAAACTTCTCAAACAATATGATATATGTAAAAGTTTAGGTAACAGAATGTAGGAAGTGTGAAGGAAAAATGTTTAATTAATACAAATATAACCTGCACAATTGATGTTACACAAGTGCCCCACATTTAATCGGTATTTAAATGGTAAAATTGCCACCAAATTGGAGCAACTCTCCCTTTGATCAATTACAATTATCCAGAAATTTTAATATAATACCATGTGTTTCAGTAAAAACAGTCGGTAAGACAAATATTTCATTATTTCCACACCTCGAGTGTATGCCGTTTTTGGCCATTTTTTTATCCCTTCTGCACGTGCAAACTTGTTTAAGGAATTAATGCGTAGGCCGGGTTGGCGTTTCCCCTGACATGCAGCTATTGCTAATATTCAATCTACTGAATTATGATGGTAATCATAGAAAAACGTCCCTGATGGAAGTTCACGTGTAAAACAAAATTATTTACCAGTTTTAAAATTTAAAGTTTTTAAATTGTTTTTAGGATATTGTTTTAAACGTTTTTATTTTATTATTGTGATTCGAACATGTAATTGATTAACCAAAGTTTCATCTGACCTTATTCGTTATTATTGGCGGATAACAATGGGGTAAAATATGATATTACAAGTACCAGCAGATTGTTTTAATTGTTAAGGTATTTCTGTGACGACCATCATATCAAATACTGTCATTTTTGCATTATATTTTGACCATCATTTCAACACAAAAACATAGACACTGCACTGTGATTTAAAAGGGGAAAAAATCATGTCCGAAAATAGGGACACGATCAAAGTGCACTTGTTTAATTTAGTTGCACGTGTTTGACATTTCTATTGTGTTGTGAATTTTTGTTTTTGAATGATTTGTTTTATTGAAAAATTCACATACCATGTCTGAAAATAAGGACACTTTTCAAGGTGCAATGTAAATTGCAAATGTGATAATTTTTGAAAGATTTGTTTAAAAAAAATAAACAACTGGATCTGAAATAGGGACACATTTAAAATTAAACCCGGGTATTGTTCATGATTAGCGGAGTTATTTATTTATTTATATTTATTTATTTATTTATTTATTTATTTCTACATGTACCTGTGTTTTGCATGTTATCAAAAACTTTTTTCAAAAAGCTTTTTTAATTACAGTATGGGGCACAGTGGTCGAGTAGTTTATAGTCTAACCGCTGTTGGTTCGACAACGGTCACTTGCTGAGAAAATATTTATCCCTTGGCGCAGGTCTTACAGTTTTCTCTCGATGTCAGTATAACGTACAAGAAGTAGAGTGATGTAACAGAATGAGGTTAAAATACACACCGAGCAAGGTTGTTTCACTTATATCAGGAGGGTCAGTTTGCGGATAATGACGGAAACCGGAGTGCCCGGAGAAAACCAACCATCTCGACAAGAAAACTGACAAACTTTCAGACTACGATCTGTACTGAGTTAGGGTTGTGGTCTGACATCTTCCATTATTGAATTCTTGAAATTTCTGGCGAAAACGGCAGAAAGAAAACATGCGTCGATAGCATCCAGTATTTCTTTACCTTGCTCCTGCTGCAACATGGAACACTTCCTAAAACATTATTCTACCGATCCATACTTAACTTTTAATTAAAATACTGAAAAGTCGGACTATCGGCAGTCAAGCGTACGCTCAGACGGGTCTGTACTGTACTGTACAAAAGTAGCACGTGACAGTACTGTAGTGCACATGTACTTGATAATTTATTTCGGGATGGAGTTAGATCCATATATCGCGTGCACCAAGTATGAACCCTTTTTCAAGAGTAAAACAAACAGCAAAATATTTAATTCAAACATGATTTATGATTTACTCTGATATTGGGGGTTATGACTGTCGTAAACTAGTTTTTGTCACCAGACTTCCTTGTGAAAAGTTTGTACTTTAAAAAATTTAAACCTAAATTTTATTAACCTCTTGCAGTTCGGGGAAATTTAGTATTTTACAGGTCATATACATGTGCACTTTTTTGGAACTGCATATATATTATATGTTTGTAGCTGTTAAAAAGAGACTTGGGTATCAAATTGAAATGACTTGGCAAGTTAATAACATGTTTCAAGGTAAAAATTGTCACCATGTAATTTTGTCACAATTCTATTTTAATGTCAACATCGTTTTAAACGGAAAAAAGTGCAAATTTAAACTACAGAACCGCAAAGGGTTTAACCAAAGGAAATATTTTAGGTTTGTTTGACATTGAAAAAAAAATCATCTTAAAAGTAAAAGCAAACGGGAAAATGAAAATATTTGGTGCCAAAATGCCGAGTTCTTTTTATTTATTTATTTATTTTCAAAATTTGTTAAATAGTCGAATGAAAAATAAACACGATTTTAAAATTCAAAAAGAAACAAGTGTAGTTGATTCCTGTCGAACCCTTATATGTAGTAACTACGCTATATGTAGTAACGCCGTTATATGCAGTAAGAAATGCACGTCAAATGTAGTAAGGACACGTTACTACATATAGCGTAGTTACTACATATAAGGGTTCGACAACTTCTTTTAAAATAATTGACGAGTACTGAAGCCCAGTGGTTTACTATATTGTGGGTACCCCACTTAATTTACAAACACCATAAATATTTCTAAAATTTTTAATTTTAATTCATTCTGTATGTAATGCCCGTTTTCATTGGCTGACGTAAAAATTGCGACAGTATAAATGATCGTGTCTCATCTGGAATGTTCTCCATTTTTTCATTGAGTCAGATGCATTTGTAAATCCAATTAATTCGGGAAATGGCTCGCGTGATCTGTCTCAACCGTTTTAATTGGATTTGAAAAAAAAACTCGGGTTGTTTTAAGTGTCATTTTCAGAAAATGCTTGCCTTGTCCTTTAAAGTATGTTTTGAATTTGAATAGGGATAACTGTCTTGTAATTTTCGATTTGCAGACGTATATCGGTGGTTATACTGTCGCAAATAACGTTGCTCCGCAATCGAAAATTACGAGGCCGTTATCCCCTAATTTTATGAAGAAAAAATCCAGACTGTTGTTATCGAATGGGAACAGTAAAAAACCCGTTCATTTATTTTTTTGAGTATTTATCATATAATCGTTATTAAAAAATCATAACAACTTAAATCTGAAATGGAATGCCATAAAAATGTCCGTCAAACGAACTCCAACTGGGAAATCCATGTATTACCAAAATACATGATCAAAATACGAATATCCAATGACACATCTACTCGACCTAAAGAGTTCAGTTCAGTAATGGTGGCAAACGTTCCAGTCAAGAATATTTCAATTATATCGAGACGTCACCAACTATAGGCGAAGGTGCAGAAATTTTGCCTTTGCGTTGTGCTACTGGCATTATACCGCAGGGTTCTTTAGCGTGCCAAGCCGCCCACCGTGACACGGGACCTCGTTTATTTTAAGGTCCCACCCGAAAGAACCGTGACTTTCATTTCGTAATGCCGAGTGCTTGGCGAAAGAACAGTCACTACCCACTTTCAAGTCTTGGGTCAGATCCGGCCGGTGATCGAACCCACGACCTCCACATACGGAGCAAGCACTCTACCAACTGAGGTACCGAAGTGGTACTCGACCTAAGGATTTATTCTGTGAGGTTTTATAAAAATCTGTGAAATAATTTTCGAGAAAAGTAGTGGGCAAAATCTAGGCAGAGTATTTTAGTAAACTGTAATATTAAAAACTTTTGAATTTTCTGAATGAAATATTCAAAAGTTTATAACTACATGCATGTGCCCCCCCCTTTGATAGGGGCATAAAAACATAAATTTTGAATTCATTTTTTTTGCCTGACTGCTATCGGCCACTGTAGGTTTTAGTGTACATACATATCAGATTTGAATAAGATTTTGATATGGATAGAATACTCGGTATTACTCATAGAGTGAGTGTCAATTTCTTTATCAAAGATGACACCCACGTTGCACAATTAAATGTTGTTTTGTATACATTATATCATCTTTTCGACTCATGCTGTTCGTAACAAATGCTTAACCATTCACGACGTATTTTTTTCCACATGGATTGCATTATTCAATGTGTTCATCATAATACAGACACGTCTAAAGTTTAACACTGAGTTGTCAAATTTATGTCGAATCGGAAGCTGGTCTCGGCCCCAATATCTCGATAGGTTTTCCGTATCTATCTCTTGGCAGTTATTTGATTACTAGCTACCAATATCTCCGCCATTCGGCAATCGAGCTCCGCCTCTCCTTATCGCTAGCTCAGTGTTAAACTTTCGACAGGTCTGTACTGCATAATTCCTATTATCCGTATCTGATCTAAGTTTGAAATAGTGAGGAATTTAGTACCTGACGCAATTAAAATGTAAATTAGTCAAGCAAGCTTCAGGTATTAATTAAGGCCCTAAAAAGTTCAATGAATTGAACGTCATCTAAGTAGAAGGCCGTGTGTTTTAACCCCAACCGGGTCTGACCCAAGACTTGGAATTGAATAGTGACTGTTCTTTCCCAAAGCACTCAGCATTACGAAATGAAAGCCACGGTTCTTTCGGATGAGATCTCGACTGGGTCTGACCCTGACTGTTCTTTCGTGAAGCACTCGCCAATACGAAATGAAAGTCACGTTTTTCAGATGGGGATTAAATTAAATGTTGTTTTGTATTTATTATAACATCTTTTTGACTCATGCTGTTCGTAACAAATGCTCAACCATTCACGACGTAATGATTTTTTCATATGAATTGCATTATCCTGAATTTTCAATGTGGTCGTCATAATATAGACCGGTCTAAAGTTTAACACTGAGCTGTCAAATTTATGTCGAATCGGAAGCTGGTCTCGGTCCCTATATCTCGATAGATTTTCCGTATCTATCTCTTGGCAGTTTTTCTGTTACTAGCCATATCTCGACCATTTAGCAGCCGAGCTCCGCCTCTCCTTTTCGTTAACGTTGACTCATTGTTAAACTTTCGACAGGTATGTACTGCTTAATATCTGATCTAAGTTTGAAGTGGTGAGAAATTTAGCACCTGACGCAATTAAAATGTAAATTAGTCAAGCAAGCTTCAGGTATTTAGGCCCAAAAAAGTTCAATGACCGTCATCTAAGTAGAAGACCGTGTGTTTGAACCCCAACCGGGTCTAACCCAAGACTTGGAATCGGATAGTGACTGTTCTTTCCCAAAGCACTCGGCATTACGAAATGAAAGTCACGGTTCTTTCGGATGGGAACTCGACTGGGTCTAACCCGACTTGAAAGTGGGTAGTGACTGTTCTTTCGTCAAGCACCCGGCAATACGAAATGAAAGTCACGGTTCTTTCGGATGGGAACTCGACTGGGTCTGACCGGACTTGAAAGTGGGCAGTGACTGTACTTTCGTCAAGCACTAGACAATACGAAATGAAAGTCACGTTTTTTTTCAGATGGAGATTTAAAATAAACGAGGCCCCGTGTCAAGGTAAACGTGGCACGATAAAGAACCCTGTTGCATAATGGAATCAGCAAAACACGAAGGCTAAATTTCCACACCTTCGTCTGGATATAAGTGAAAAATTCTTAAATAGGACGCTAAACACCATTACTCAACTCAACAAAATTGTAAATAAGTATGATGTCGGTATATCCGGAGTTATTCTTGATATATTTGACGTCCATTAGTTCTATGTTGCTTTTATTCTCAATTTTGATTTACACGTGCCGGCTTTTGCTAGCTAGACAGGAGTTGCGTATCTGTCCGGAGCACCCGACCTCACTTCCATGATGAGAGTTCACGCGTTTTAACTTAATTTGCAAGGTTTCGAAATTGGATTTGAACCAGAATGGTTGTCTCTGTAAATAATGACGTCAAGTATACGACGTTGGCGAGTTTCTATAAAGTTATTAAGTGTATATAATAATAATAATAATAATAATAATAATAAAGAAAAAAAAACGAAAGAAGAAAAAAAACTGAAAATAGTATAGACTTGAAAACTGCCAACATAACGAAAACATGACCCAATTCAAGTATACGAAAAGCTACCAAAGAAATCAAGAAAACACAAAGCTCCGTCTAAAGATAAACACAAAGCTTACGGATTGGTGAAGAATCGACATCTCAGCTCTGCCCCTCGTAACCTAAATCACTTATAGGGGCTTTTAAGTCACTATCTATGCATACCCGAGTCATTCAGCAGTCCTAATTTAATCCGGTCAACCAGTAGAATTAATGTTATACACGTACATGTATCTACGAAAGCTTGTTCGTGCCACTTTGGAATCTGATTTTTTCTCAAATTACGAATTAAAAAATCGTACCTACGATTTAAAAAATTGTACCTACGATTTGAGAAAAAAAAAACGATTAATAAATGGCACGAACAAGCTTTCGTACGTATCCAGCACCTAATTTACATTTTATCATTGGTTCTTAAGTGTCAATATATTGCTGTATCTGTTATTATAAGTTTGGGAAATACTCACCATTGTGTCAAGTCATAGCATTACTCCCGAGGTCAATTTCTTCATGAATGCATTGCTTTAACTCCGAACTATCTGAAATATAAGATACATTGCTATTACTTGGAATTACAAATATTTTTTATTAACAACAGTCTGGGACAAAATTTAAGGATCCTTTGATCAGGTAAAATTTAAAACGAGGGGCTCTGGAAAAGAACTACCTAGTCCAAGAACAGATTGGTCAGACACTGAAAAAGTGCCAAAAAACATCATAAGACAAACTTTAGAATGGAATCTACAAGGTTAAGGGTGAAAGGACTGGCAATGAACAGTGAACACAGGCGAAGTTACATACCTTTGGAGTGGAGTCCACGAAGAAAGAGGAAGACTGAAGCAGAGTTGGCAGAAAACAGTGACAATAGTATTAAAAAAAGCGAAGTTATCTTGGGTAGAAAATTAGAATAATGCACAAAAGCGTTTGAAATTAGAAAATAATTTTTATACATTACATATATGCCATCTTACTGGCTAAGAAGAATAAAGTAGAAAGTATCTGTGTATATATAGAATACGCCCCTTTTTTCTTTCAAGGGGACGGATTGACGAACGGACTGGCAGATGCAGTTGAGTCAACTATTGAAGCAGGTATAAACCGCATGCAGTGCAGTCATAAATTATATCATCAATCTACAAATCGTATAAATACAGTACAGGCCTATCAAAAGTTTAACACTATAGGTCAACGAAGAAGTGCAGAGTCGGAAACTCATATCGGCTCCCTTTACCTATATCTTACATCATTTCGGCAGTTGCTGTCTACCTCTCGACAACCTTTCGAGTACTAGCTGTTACTATCTCGGTCACTCGACAGTCAAGTTTTGAATCCCGTCTGTTAACTTAGTGTTAAACTTTCGACAGGTCTGTACTGTATAAAAACCACTTATTTATACTGTTTACGTTATAAAAAGTAAAATTTATAATGTGTGTACGTG